>CAUJCB010000735.1:7500-46002 GCA_963082715.1 Harpalus rubripes
ATAATAATAATAATAATAATTTATTCCGGAGATCATAAGTACATGACATAGGAAACGTCAACAAAAGAATACATAAAAGTGCATAAACATGCCAATACGCATTAAATCATACATATAAAATGATCTTAAGACTTATCATTACGGAATTCTTCAAAATGATAATAGTTTTTACAAAGTAAATACTTTTTTAAGTGACATTTAAATTTACTTTTTGTTTTAATATCTTTTATTTCCTGCGGCAGTTTATTATAAAATTTCAATCCGTAGTAGTTAGGATTATTTTTGACTTTGTTTAATTTTATGTGAGGGATAACGAAATTTGATTTTCCTCGAGTATCGTGACTATGTATGTCACTCTGCGTTAATAGGTTATATTTAGAATATCTAATGTGTAAAATTGTGTAATAAATGTAAATACAAACAAGATTTAATATACTTTCCTTTACAAATACTTCTTTACAAGATGTTCTATTAGTTAATAAAAATATATTTCTTACTGCCGCTTTTTGTAATCTAAAAACGCGTATAGCTGAGGGTGAACAACCCCAGAAGATTATGCCATAGCTTAGTATGGAATGAAATTTTGCGAAATAGAAAGTTTTTTCTGTGTTGACATTACAAAGTAATCTTACTCTTTTTATAAGAAAGCAAAGGCTGGCTAAAGATTTACATATAGTATTAATATGTTCATCCCACATTAAGTTATCTTGAATTTTGAGGCCCAAGACTTTGACACTGGCAACTTGTGGTACCAACTGGTCGTTACACCTTACAGACAGACATTCGTCTTTTGTGCTCCTAGAGAAACTAATTACAGCTGATTTACTTACATTTAAAGATAAATTTAAGGAGGCAAACCAAGAAGATAAATTACTTGCAATTTCTGAAATTTCATTTGGATCATTCAAAAGAACAGATACGTCATCAGCGAAAGCGACGAAATTTTTTGATTTTAATAAGTTGGTAATACCATTGATATATAAAATAAATAAAATAGGGCCCAATATGGAGCCCTGCGGTACTCCACAAGAAATGCCTTGGGCAATTGATTTTTGATTATTGTAGATAACTACCTGTTTCCTGTTATGAAGATAAGAAAATAGCCAATCAGCGCAAGTACCTCTTATGCCATAATAATTTAAGATATTCAGTAGTTTCAAATGGTTTACGCAATCAAAAGCTTTTGACAAATCGATGAATAGTCCATAGATATTACTACCCGAGTCAAAAGCTTTGTAAATTGTGTCTAATAAGCTGGCTAGAGCTGAAATAGTACTTGAACCTTTTCTGAAACCATGTTGTTCGCTGATTAAAATCTTATTACTTTCAAGGAAGGATTAAATTCTCGACAATATTACTTTTTCAAAAAGTTTATGAAACACCGATACTAGGGTAATAGGTCTATAATTCGAGACTAATTCTTTGTTACCTTTCTTATATAATGCTATCACTTTAACATATTTAAGAGAGTCTGGAAATGTACCTTTAGTTAACGATAAATTTATACAATAAGTTAAGGGATTTACGAGCATTTCATAGCAACTTTTCAGTAAAGAGTTTGAAATTTCATCAATGCCTGTAGAAAATGAATTTTTTAGTGATAATATCAGCGAAACCAACTCCGCTTCTGTAACAGGATTCAAATATATGGAGTTAGAGCAGTAGTTATTCAAATTTGTTTGTGGATTAGTGGCAGAAGGTAAATTATTTTGAATGTCATGAGGTATTTTTGTAAAATAATTATTAAACATATTCGCAATATCAGTAGAGTTAGTTACTGATTCACTGTCATCTGATAATTTATCAATTGTTCTTTTATCTGAATTTGCATTTACATTATTATTAATCAATTTCCATATTTTACTTGTATTGTTGTTACAATTTTGAACCAATTTAGAATTATAGTTATTTTTGGCATGTTTAATTAAATTTCGGTAATTGCGTTTAAGCTGATTATAAAATTCCTTAGTGATAAGTCCCATTATTTTTAGATCAAAGTAGAGTTTCATCTTTCTTGCATGTAATTTTATTTCTTCGGTTATCCAAGAGTTTGATTTATTATTGACATTTTTAACCTTTATTTTAGGATGAGTTAATGCGTAATGGTGCATAAAAATATCAATAAAATTATTAAAACACTTATTTACATCGGTTTCATTAAAAACAGTTAACCATTGTTCATTTGACAGCGAAAGTTTTAGATTATCTAAGTTATGCTTTGAGAAAACCCTTTTTTCAATTACCTTATTCGGGTTTACCGTACTTACTTTATTTTTTATATACATACATTGAGCAGAGTGATCTGATATATTCTTATGTAAAACAGTGACAATGTATTTTTCTTTACTAAGATTTGTGAAAATGTTATCTACACAGGTTTTACTGTTTTTAGTAATACGAGTTGGCTCATTTATAGTAGGATGTAAGTTATGTACATTCATTAGATCTATAAAAGCTATTTTATACTGACTGTTCGTTAAAAGATCAATATAAAAATCTCCTAATACGAATAGTTTTAAATTAGGATCATTTCTAAGTATGATTTGTAAGCATAATTCTAGCTGCTTAAAAAAGTCAGGAATGCTAGAACTAGGTGCTCTATATACAGTAAGAATACAATTTGTAACGTTAGCAATTTTAAATTTGATGGCACAACATTCAAATACAAACTCTATATTTAGATCTTTGATAAAATCTACCGTTTGATAATTTATTTTACTATTACAAAATATATACACACCACCCTGACTATGCACCTTTCTGTAGTAGGCATTGGCTAAGAAAAAACCTTTGATAGTATATGCTAGTTGCTCATCTTCCGTCAGCCAGTGTTCTGTAAGACATAAAATATCACAATGCTGCGATGCTAAAAACACTTCTAAATCGTCAATTTTGTTTCTTATACACTGAATATTTTGATGCACAATACTGATAGGCTTGACAGGTCCGGTTGGTGTGGGTCCACTATTACTGCAACGATCTAAATTGTTTTTCACAGTGTTACTCGCTTTTACGTTTTTGATTGTGCTTTGTTGATTCGGTGAAAAAACCTAGCAACGTATGTGCCGCTGGGCCATATTTCCGCCTTCATGATGTTTTCAAAATTTTGAAGATTTATAGTAACCTTAAAAGATGAGAAATGCTGTGGGTATTTAGACTGTAAGTCTAGTATGTTTGTGTTATAATTTTACTGGAGGTATATATAGTCTCTTACAAGAAACTATCTGTATGGAATTTGTACAAAATACGTAGAAGTGACGGAAGGTAATGTGCTAGCCACATCAAATTTTTTGTTGTAGCAAATAGCTTTTTTATTGTAAATAGTAACAGAAACATTTTTACACTTAATTCAAATGGTAGTAGAATAGTATATTATACGAGTGTAATAATAATCATTATACACAAGTTGCTTACAGTATTTTTACTACGACTATTCATAATAATATAAATTGGTTAAAAAATTCACTTGTATCGGTTGCATATACAATTTTTTCTACAACTATTCATAATAATTTAAAAAAATAAACAACGGACTAACAAATTCGTTGTAAAATTCATCTGTACTATAGTGATAATCTGTATCGAAATGAAAAGAAAAATCTGTATTATAATAAAAATCCGTATCGAAATGAAAAAAATCTGTATCGTAATGATAATTTGTATCGAAATGAAAATCTGTATCTTAATGAGTATCATTCAAGTACAGATGACACATACATAATAGACAAAGCATAGGAATAGACAAAAAAAATATGTGCAATACGAAGAAAATTATTATTTGTGTATCATGTGCACGTAATAAATGTAAGTTTAGTTCAGGAGTTAAAAGTAACTCGAGAGCAGGGATGTGCCTGTAAATTACAGCGTGTATAAATGGCCAAACTTTAACGGATTACCCATGCGCTAAAGTGAGAAAAATGTGTCTTCTTTATCCCATTAAAATCAAAGTCAAATATTAATGAATTTTAATAATTCTTTTTTACCTTCCGTCACCTTTAGGTAAGGAAAGTATTGTCTTTGGTAAAAAAATTCGGTGGTGAGTTTTTGATGAATAAGCACATTTTAGGGTCCCTAGAATACGATTTTACTATTTTTACGATGATGTCTGTATGTGTGTGTGTGTGTGTGTGTGTGTGTGTGTGTGTGTGTGTGTGTGTGTGTGTGTGTGTGTGTGTGTGTGTGTATGTGTGTGTGTGTATGTGTGTGTGCGTGTGTGTATGTATGTGTGTGTGTGTGTGTGTGTGTGTGTGTGTGTGTGTGTAACAAAATTTTCGTCTACGATAACTTCCATACTACAATTCTGAAAATTATAATTCTTTCGTATTTCTCTTCGTTACATCCATGTGAAGAGCTGATTAGATTTTATTCTCTATACGATTTGACTGCATTTTATACTTAATATTAAAGGGATATAGAGTTAAAAAATTATAAAGAAATTAAATTTCATAAAGTAGCCATAGCTATGGAAACAGCTACTATATTAAGAAAATTTTGATTGAAAGATGTCAGTGTCAAGTGAAATTGACATAGTGTGTTTGTCTTATAATTTTACTGGAAATATAGGATCTTTTGCTATAAATTTTCTGTATGGAATTTGCATAACATATATGCAACTGCCGGAAGATAAAGTACAAGAAATATAATCTTTAGCAAGGAACTTTCTGTATGAAATTTGTACAAAATACATAAAACTGACGGAAGGTAATGTACTGGCCACATCAGATTTTTTAAATTGTATTGCAATAACAAAACTAAGCATATTCTGTATTAAATATCGGTAATGATAATGACATATTTGTACCGTGCGGGCGTTTACCAGGTATTCAATTTAAAACTAATTATACTCGTAGCTAATATACTTACTACATTACAGTTAATCTTTTAGGGAAATATCCAAGTAGTAAGAATGTTATTATGTAATATTTCTACGAATCACTATGCTTATAATTTATTTTCTATTATATAAGCTTCCCTTTCCACTCACTGTTGTAACCTTAGATATCCTACAAAATTTTCTGAACTTTGCATACTAACAAAATTTAGTTTCTTTGTTTACAGTGGCGTACCTAAGTGAAATTGTGCCCAGGGCAAGGGTCGTAATTGCGCCCCCTGTCAACAATGTATTAAAATAAAGATTACTTCTTTTTTGCTTTAGAGTAGCGAGATATTTGGTATTTGTATTGTTGTTGAAATTATTTAAAAATATCCATATATATTCTCAAGTAACTGAATGAATCAGCACAATAACAAAATAACTATCAATTATCATTTTTAAAAAAATTCCTTCAATATCTCCGAAACACAGAGGAATTCACCTGTAGGTCATATAACGCTCGCCTCAGTGTCGGTTTATGGTGCACGAGTCAAAGTAACGAGAAACGTCTGATACTCGCCTGATAGTCTTGGCCAAATACTTGCCAACGTGTAGACGCAAAATACTTGCGCCGACTCGCCTCGCTTTGCCTCGTCGGTATTTGTTTATATTGGTTTATTGGCGTTAGTTGGCCCAACGTATAGATGAGGCTGTACAAGGTACAACGAGGTCTAACAAACACATCCACGAAATGGATCTGCATGATTTTTACATCTGTATCTTCCTTGCCTTCACTGATGCAAAGGCATTAATAACGTGCTCGAAATCGATCTTTTCAGTTTCTTCCCTTTCAATGCTCATCAAAGCAAGATCACTTAATCGATCTTGATCCATGGAGACTCTCAGATAATTTAAGATCAGTTTTAGTTTGTTGAAAGATCTTCCACAGCTAGCGACGGAAACTACAAACTGCTATAGTCAACATTATTTGCATGGCTATTCGAAGATTTTTCGCCGTTGGCGTTTTTCGGTTCCGACATCCCAGTTTTGACAGAGACTAAGTCCAATTTCCAGAGCTTCAGTTACCAAAGTTTCTCTTTCATTGCGAAAATAATCTCTTAAACCTTTCAAATCTAAGGCGGTATCATGAAAGTTCCTATTTATATCTTGCAGTCTTTTCTGAACTCCATCAATAGGAATGAGTACTCTCGTCCAAAATCCAAATAGCGTCAGAAAATCGAGTGTCAACATACGGTTGTACAATTGCGCAGCATCACTTCTTGTTTCACTCGTTTCATTTGCATCATCCATTATAGTCTCGAGAACTTGGAGTATGCCGCCAAGGTAGTTGTTTATGGGCTTCACAGCTTCCACACTATTGTTTTAGACTCAGATATAATAACTATGGGCACAACGTTTTTAAGTATTTCCCAGCGTTGAGTAGACGGTGAAAAAACAGATAGAGAGCTTCAACAGTTCCGAAAATGTCAATACGCACAGTAATCAACAGCTTTAACACTTCAAATTCTGGCACCCAAGTTACATACGGATACCAAGGGTTCCAAGCGGCGCCCCCTTGGTTCTGGCGCCCAGGGCACCTGCCCTGTTTGCCCCGCCCTAGGTACGCCACTGTTTGTTTATAAACGCCACAGACCAAATTTATTTTTCTTCGCAATTTATCTATAGATTTATGTAAATATTAATACTCCGTATATGTACTATTATAATTTATGTTATCCATTGATTCAAGTTTGGGTTGCAACATTTTGTAAACTTATAATGTTATATTTATATTACTTGTCATATCTCTATATAACAGCTCATGAAGAAGGCCAATGAAGATCTGTACCGGTTATAATTATTTATAATAGATTGCAATCATCGTGGCATCGAATTAAGTAACTTATCAATTTTGTGGTTTATAAATTTCTATGCATTCATTATAATTTTAAATATTTGCTTATACCTTGTAATATTTTTGTAAATTGTTTTCAACAGATTTTCAATTGTGTTAACCCATTAGTGTACAAAGAAAGTTTTTTTGTTTATTGTTAATGTTTTCATTTCTCAAAACTATTTGTTAGAGTAAATGTGGGTAATGAACTTTGTAATTTAAACTATAGTTCGAATATTAATAATAAAGAAAATAGCTCTTTGTTTCTACTTTTTCAATCATCCTGTATATTTTTATTCGTTAAATTTTATTAATCATCAAAAGAACCCCATTAAAAAAATGTTTTTTTGGTTAAAGTGAATCGAGCGACTATTTTAATAAATTAGAAACATCAAATTTAGCAGCAAATTATAACATTCAAGGAACCAGTAAAACGATTACAAACATCAGTAGTGCACCTAAACCAATTCACAACGGCAGTGAAAATATTGATAAAAAAAGTTCAGAGCGACAGTGAAAATATTGAGATAGAAGTTCACAGCGGAAGTGAAAATATTGAGAAAGAATTTGTAATCAAAGGTCGAAGAGTAATTAATTTTTACTCTTCCTTTTCCTTTTATCTTTCAAAAAAATTGTCACCAAAGTAAAATTTTTGGATGCACAATGCAGAATTTAGAAATTGTAAAAACAATCGAGAAGGATTTAATTCATTAATTTTATTTAAATGTAATATGTGTCATGAAAAAATTTGAAATTTTTACAAATGAGACCAGTTCTACTGAAAAAGAAACTGAAATATTGGGGAATAGTCCTATTAATTCTGAAACTGTAAAGGGTACAATGAGTGTAGGAATGGGTTTCACTAATATGGAAGGATTATTCAATACCATCGACATACCTTGTATGAGTAAATGTACGTATAAAACATATCGCAATTTTTTAGTAAAAGGTTGGGAAGATGTGCTAGGTAAAATGAAAGAAACAGGGGAAAAAGAGGCTAAATACGCTATCGAAAACGGAAATGTTGATAAAAACGGTATACCATGTATAACGGTAATAGCGGATGGTTTTTGGTCAAAAAGAAGTTACCGTAATAATTATAAAGTTTTGTCAGGGGCAGCTGCGATTATAGGATAACATTTTGGGGAAGTTTTGTATTTATAAGCAGATTCATCAAAATAATTAAATTCGGAGTTAGTTAATCCCATTTTTATTCCGGACTAAAAATTTTGGTATTAGAGCTATTCACGAAACAGAATAAAGTTGGAGTTAAATTTGGAGTTAGCACTAATTCTTAAAACGTCAAATTATTTTAAATTTTTGCCATCTTGGTTCTTGTCGCCACAATCACTGAGTTCTGTGTGATTTCTCAAGTTTGTTTGGCGTGTTGTAATTTATTTGCAAATAAAACATATTTAATTCTAAATTATGTATATATTTAATTCATTTTTAGTTATTTACCGTAATAAATGTTCATTGGATACATCTAATGGATTCAGTTTATCCCTCAAAACTATTGGCCTATTTCTTCATCTATGCTCATTTTGCACATCCTCGCCGTCTTATAAAATTGTAAAAAGCGAAACATATTGAACTAAAATAAATTGAAAGTGATTGACTACACAATATTAAAGTACGACATGTAACAATATTTCTTTATGCACGACTAATAAATAATATGTATATTATTATGAACAAGTATCAATATAATTAGTATAAAATTGTGGAGGACAGGCGCATAAATCATTCCAAAAGTAATTCATACAAAGGTAGATGTTATGCTGCGTTAGTATCGTATAATTCAAATAATAGAGCTCATT
Organism: Harpalus rubripes; assembly: GCA_963082715.1. Taxonomy (NCBI): domain Eukaryota; kingdom Metazoa; phylum Arthropoda; class Insecta; order Coleoptera; family Carabidae; genus Harpalus; species Harpalus rubripes. The sequence goes on from CAUJCB010000735.1 coordinate 16,028, forward strand.
ACACATTGCATGAAATACTGCTTAATAAAAGTCCTTCAATATTAAAATCAAAATTTGAAATAAATAGGCAAAGGCAAAATGCTTCAACTGCTGAATACAGAAAAAAACAGTCAAAGAAAGTTGTCTAAAAACTATCAAAAATATAGTACTCAATGTGATGCTGACTATGGCGACTCTTGCCAGAAGCCCGATATGAAACACGCGTACTATATGAAATAGAACAGGCTCGTTTTTTTAAAAAAATAGAAAAAAATAGTAGATAAAAAACATCAATTTGAGAGAGATACATAGTTGCAAAGAGAAAGCAGTTTATGGTTGCAAGAGAGAAAGAAATTAATAACAGCTTCCAGTTTTGCTACAATATGTAAAAGGAGACCAACAACTAGCTGCGAAAAATCAGTTTTGAGACTGTTATATGGTAAAGATCTTTTAAATGTTCTAGCAATTATGGGAAAATTAATGAATCAATAGTACGCCAACAAGATTTGCAAAAATGTATTCTAGGTGTATGGAAAGGAGAACATGAATAAATTAAAATTGAAAGTATCATGAGAGATGATGATTTTTGGTTAGAAAGATGGAAAAGAAATTGCAAGAATTCTATATGAAATGCATTCTACCTGAATTAATTGACCCACGACAAACAAGAAATATGAAAATCCGTACGTAGCTAATAATAGTATAAATTTGCAATATTAATTACATAGCTTTTTTATTATATTATTATGACATAATTAAAATTATATATTTTTAATTTCTATAGTTGTTTTTCGTTATAAAAATAATACTGCATTTCTGTTCAAAATGGTATTTGCTTTCGTTATTGTAAACCTTATAATAAATAATTTTGACATTATTAATTTCTTTTTTCTATTTTGGTTCTTTAATATGTAGTTTATGAAACCCATTTGGATGTCATAAAGTACTTCTTTATGACACCCAAGTGAGTTTCATAAAGTACATATTAAACAACCGAAATTAAAATTCCTGGACATGACATAACATACATTTTTTGAAAAATGACCAAACTAGAAAAAATGGTATAAAATACACGTTTCATAAGACATTTCAGCGCACTTGTCCCCTTAGAAAACTCGCGGCAAGCCGCTCGTTTCTAAGAATGACGTGTGCGCTAAAATCATGTCTTATGAAACTTGTACCTTAATGTATTATTAAGCGGTATGATTTTATTCATTATTTTCATAATTTATGATATATGAAGGTACGATTTATGCACAGAATTACAATATAAGTGTGCTTGTGTAAATAGTTTGTGACTGAAATTTATTCTTGTATTCTTGTAATCTGTACAATACAATAAATTTCTGATTAAATAAAAAGACTATGTTACTTTAATATTTATATATTTCTTGTATTTGTGTATAAAAATAAAGCCAATTAAGAACAAATTGTTTGTCCCTTTGTTTTATTTGTCTTGGCAGTAATGCTTTACTACACCATAAAATATATTTAATATTATTTCATCTTTATGTATTGTTTAAAATTTTTTTGTAATTAAGGATGCATTAAAATATTTTGATCTATGCTGGTTATGTTCTATGGTTATTTGTTGGCATTATTCTGGTCGTCTAGTCTATGGCTGGAACTCTTCTAAAAGATCCCACTGGAAGTTTTCGGTGGAAATATTTTTACCTTCCCCTACCACTCTACGCCATAACAGAATGGTCCGCCTACCAGTGATAATTATCGTACTCGTACCACAATTTTGGATCTTGTACGACCATACGATATTTCAATATGAATGTACGAACTTTTGAGATATTTTGTTACGTATATTTAATTCCAATTATCATCCTTAAGATTACAATTAATATAGGCCTGTCAAGCTTTTAAAGTCGAGAAAAATAATTTCTCTCATATGTAAAATTACAGTTGCAACTTCTTTGTGTTTCAGGTTCATTTTCCGGGTTCATTTATTAATATCGATTCACGGATCTTATTAAACAATTTAAATTCTTTCGAAAAATTTAGGCCTTTAAAAATAATTTTAAAGTTTTGTATTTCAAATTTGGCGCTAAAGCTAGAGTTTAGCAAGAATGAAATGAAATAAACCAAAATTATAGTTGGAAAATTTTAATTCGAGCATACTCCAAACTCCGATTTCGCGGTTTTTATTATTTCCGTGGCAACTATGTATAATACCAATACGCGTATGATAATTTTATCAAAAGTACGATAAAATTCACGTATGCGTACGACACTTCAGATTTCAAAGGTTGGCAACGCTGCCGCCTACTAAACTACCCCGCTTACACCCGACCGCTACCTCCCTACTATAGTACATGGGTAACCTTTCCTCTGAATAACTAAAAAGTATACAAGTTATGACTTTGGTCAAATGAGGGTTTTTGTTTATCTTTAAGAGGCCTTTTCGTATGTGTTTTATTTTTTCCAAAAAATTCTTGAATAATGATAATCAGCTGCTTTTTGTATGATGTTTTTTAGAATTGGACTGCGGATTAATACTTTTTAAATTACTTTCAGCTGTATTATCATCCCTTAAAGTTTGGACAAGCTATTCAGATACACCCGGTATACCACGCAAATTACTTTATTGTCTACATGTAAGCAATAATGTAGTTTACGTAATCAGAAATTGTATATTGTCTACCCCCATCTAGACCAAGAACATTTTTTAAAGACGACAAAAATATTATTATTTAAAGGTATTAGATTATAATTTGTTTATGTTAAAATTCTCGTTTTCTTTTTTACTTCCCATTTTTGTTTACATATTATTATTATTATTGTTATTGTTATCATTGTTATTATTATTATTAGTTTTATTATTATTCTTATTATTATAATTATCAATGACTGGAAGTCAAAATACGTATGAAATTATTTTTATTTCGTTAACTCTCCACTGCGCATGTGCAATTATAAGTTTACATTCTCTACGCATTGGATACATTTAAAATAATTCTTTACGTTATTTTCGCATTGTTTACGTATGTAAATAAAGTATCATAGATTACGCGTAGACGCACTATACAATATATGTATTTCACGTAACAAGATGCATACAATATGTTTTCTACAACCTTAATTACATCTTGTTAATATGATAGGTTACAGTTAAATTATCCTTAAATTTTTGACACATTTTGAATATTTACACAAATTTAATATAAAATGTAAAAATACATACATTATATATCAAATCTTGGACAATATCATGCATAAATATACTCGTATGTATGTAATTCTTCCTAGTTGTTAATATTTTTTACTTTTTGTTTATTTGTGTTTTCATTTTAAATTGTATTTAAATGTTATAATATTTCCTAAGAAATCGAGTATCGGTAGGCCAATATTACTCATTCATATTGTGTTATATATTTTTGACTGATAAAATATTGTACAAATGTTCATTATACCCTTTAAAAGAACAATAATAATCGTACCATGCAAAAACAGGTATTGTATCGGTTCAAGTGATGGTCCCTATTAAAAATTGACAGTTATTGTAATTTGATGTTTAAATATTTTATTTAATTTACCTTAATCCAAGGCTATCGTTCACACAAATACAAACAATTATTGCTGATAGTATAAATTTAAACAAGAAGAAGAAGAAGAGCTAACACATTTTTTTTAAATATTGGTGATAGTTCAGGACATGGTTGTTGAAATAACTTTGTTGAAAGAAAAAGAAACTAGTCTATTGTCATCTATTCCTTCATATGGAGTTATAATTTTGAAGTAATATGAGGGAAGATGTGATAATATTTATTAATGGTACAAATATCTCTGCAAGTGCACAATTTTCAATATTCTATTCTCTACCAAATCTCATAATTTACAAATTAAAACAATTTATACAGCAATATATCATTGCGTAAATCATAATGCATGGAGTGAAAATGATGACACTCCATAATTTATGCACGAATCTCTTGACTGGCTCAAATAACAATTCTATAATGTTTCAAAGCTATTACCGCTAGTTATCTACATGTGTATCTGTACGGTAATCAGCCACGATTTCAGTTAACTGCGCTCCGATAAATAATTTCATAGTGACATGATGCGTGATGGTTACTATGGACTGTTAGATGTTAGATTGAATTTCAGAGATAATACGGTAATAATGAGAGAACAAACGGAATTAATTACGAGATTTTGAGTAGTAAAGATGGAATCTGAATTAATTACATTTGTGTTCATATCTTCTTATAAGAGGCAGATAATTACAAACGATTTCCGGATAACTAACGAATTTCATTTCTAACTATGTCCATCAGTGGCGGCTCGTAACAATGCAGCATGCACATCAAAGAAATATGAAAAACCCAAATTTATTCTTGTTTTAAAATAATAGCAACACTTACAAGCACGGTGTACAAAAATAATATGAAGGTGTGACAACTCTTCAATTTTACTTCTCATAGGAATGTAAAGATGTTGGAGATAGGTAAGTAATCCTAAATTCTTACCTTACATGTACTGCCCACACAATGTGCTCTAAATTCTGGAACTAACATAACATGTTAAATGTCATTATATATGTAATTGGGTTCTACATTATGTACGTAGTTGTATGAATACTATCGCTATGTTCGTGAATATTATGTCACTTTGTTCAATCCCTGTAGTTTATTTAAAAGAATATGTGTGGTTACGTCAATAACAATGTTTAATTGCACATAAAACTTGATTATAATAATTATTACTCCATTTTTAACTCATCCGGGCATATGTGCATAACTGTTGCAGATAATTTAGCGAAAATATAACTCTAGTTTATTCAAGAAATGATTTTTGAATAAAACACTAATTATTATAGGTAATGCGTACTTACAATAAAGTATATTTGATTAACTATAATAATGAAAATGATTAAACACTTTTAAAAGGACAAAATGAGAAAATTGCATGATTCAATATTCCAATTCAGAAATAACAGTTATGTGGCGAACCTTACACGCTGAGACATCTTCATAAACATGATATTTGAGTTGTCACCCCTTTATTTATACCCCGCTCTTACAAGCATTATATAAATATAATATATCATGTTATATACAGCGTGTTTCCTTTAAAACAACCAGCGCTTTTTTGGGCAAACTAATGACTTTAGAAAAAAATGTTATAAAAAAGAAATGACCAAGAATAAGGGGCTAGTTTACTAATAATAACAAACTGAAAATTCGACCAGTGGCTCTAAACAGCAGAACAAAATTAATTTTTTTTAAATGGTATTCTATATAATTTTTTAGCCCATTATATAGAGAATTTTTTTCTGATTTCAACGATATAAATATGGTATAGGGTTGTATAACAATTATATCGCGAAAAATGATATTGAAAATAATGGTTATAATATTACAATAGGCTATACTACACAGATATTGATACGTCTGTTGCCTAGTTACGGTTAGTAAACCTATTTTTATTACATTATTTCTAGTTTTTACTACCATTTTTCTCGAAATAATTGTTATAGAACCCTATACTAAATTTATATCGTTTAAATCAGAAAATAATATTCTATTTAAAGGGCTAAAAAATTACATAGGGTGCCATTTAAAAAATATAATTTTGTTCTACCGTTTGAGAACCACTGGTAAAATATTCGGTTTGTTACTATTGATACATTATCCCTTTATTCTTGATCATTTTTGGTATAAAACATTTTTCTCTAAAGTTGTTAGTTCGCCCAAAAAAGCGCTGGTTGTTTTAAAGGAAACTATATATATATATATATATATATATATATATATATATATATATATATATATATATATATATATATATATATAGACATCGTGAACAAAAACGAGTATTTAAACCTTCTCTGTATATTACGAAGTCAGTTCACTGCGATCAAAAAGTGTAAGAAGCTTCGATTTTTCGAATGATAAATAAAATTAGTGAACCGAGAATCGTAGCGAGTGTATAGGACTGTCGTACGGCAAGCAGTACAACTTGATCTTATCTGACGGCAGTATGGTTTACATTAAACATTTCAAACGATTAAGCTAATTCAGCGACCAGTTTGTGGGAATCTCATGTAACAATTGGATACATTTATATTTTTCAAACTTCTAATTATTAACCTGCATAATGTTTTTAGATCTTTGGGTTTGTCTTCACAGTTCTTGTAACAAATTCATATGCGAATAATGATTACGTTGAAATAGCATATTTATACACCATTCTTTTTTTTTTCTTTTTAACTTGTTGGTATCAGTAGGCATGTAAAAACAATATTATGGAATGGAAACAATTTTTCTTGACTAGGCCAGTACAGGCACTAATTTATTTATTAATAACTATTTCAATATAGTTTTATTTAAAAACATAAAGGAATAGGTTTCAATTTTATGTAGTATCGATTGATTCACAGATCGTTTGCAATATTTATATGCGCAAAACGCTGTACAATAAGTTGATTTAATTATTTGTCCAATTTGCAGTATGATAATTCAATAGATCTGTGGGCCCCTTTAATCACGGATGGATATACAGTGTGTTCAAAAAAATTCCTAACTCGGAGTAGGCTATGAACAAAGAAACGTATGTCAATTTAAAAATATTTAATTAAATGTCAATTTGACATGAGATATTGTCAAAAATGTTATCTAAAAAAATTAAAGGCTTTTCGTCTTGTATCTTATTTGAGAAATGGCCACAAATTAGAAAACAGAGAATGTCATTCAATGCCTTTCCCCTTAAAATTATATTTTAAGAACAATTTTGACAACTTCAGTTTTAAATTGAATAATGATCAGACACACGTTTCTCTGTTCATACCCTACTCCGAGTTAGGAATTTATTTGAACACACTGTATTATACAGTTATTTTCAAAGAAATTTAAAATACATAGTTGTTAGTATTCGTAAATGATTTGTTTGAAATTTGATCGTAGTGCCGCTGGTAACTATTTTGTATTTGCTTAAATTGCAAATTGCAAGTAAGAGTTATGTATTTCTTTTTGCTGAGTAAACTCAGACAGTTACTAAGCTACAAGTTTCTAAATTACAATTTAGTTTTTCATTTACTCAGTGGAACTCTATATTGGAGTGCGTCGAAACTTTTATTTGTTAAATGAAGTTAAATACAAGACTCAGTTCTAAAAAAGTTTATTTATTTTCTAGGAAAGTAGAAATCAAATAGTTCAAATAAATAATAAATACAAATAAACATATCATCACGGCATATTACCCATTGCTGGGTGTTCCAATCTGCTTTGTTCGCAGATATCGGTAATAATGATGACATATTTGTACCGTGCGGGCGTTTACCAGGCGTCACCTCACAGGCACTCAAAAATTACTATTCAACCCATAAATAAATATATCATCAAGTAAAAGATGCGTCAACCGCTTTATGCAGATTTTGTTAACTTGTGTAGTATATTTACAGTAGTGATACAATATAACAGACCACGACAATTAAAATAGCTGGAGACTAAAGGCAAGGTAAAAGCAGGTAAAAGAGATCTGGAATTGGAATGACCAATGAAACACTGGACAAAGAGTTTTATCTCCTAAACTGATATACCTACTCCGTAACTGCGTAAAGATGAACAGATTTCCACATATATAAAAGAAGAATAAGAAAACTTGATAAATAACATTACGATGTAAAACCCGAGTGAAAATAACGCCTTGTTTCAGGCATAATTCAATAATTAAAAATGCGAACTCATGGCCACAAAACGACTTCATTGCGATGCGCCCTTGCTTATTCGCTATTCGAAAAACGTACCGAGTGCGGCCGTGTTACTGTCATGTATAAATATTAATATTAATTTTTACTCGGGAATACAAAAACTAAATTTGTTGGTGCGGTAAAGATTTGGTTAGGTCATAATAGGTTAGTATCACAATATAAACACAGCCTATATCGCATGTGTGTATTCTATCTGCTATTTTACTCAAAGGATCCTCCTAGGTAAACAGCGTAAGTTGATAAACAAATCCTTGATGGTAATGCGCACTCATGGGTAGAGGATTAGCAGTAACATATGCAGCATGTGATAATCCCGGCCATCTGTCTGCTGAACGACGCCTCTTGTATAGTACAAGTCAGCGACAAGACTAATATCGTTATTACTCTTGTTGGACCGCCTTTAATCAACTTTACTGCCTCCCTGTTACGTTTATGTTTGCTTTTGTTGATGGAATCATGACCCGGACGCCTCTACCCGTTTCACTTACCGTTGTCCGTACGAGCTTGCCTACTCCATACCAATGTTGTTGGTGTTATTTTCTCACTATACACACAAGGGGATAACAATAATATTGTTTGTTGTTTTCTACCGTCAGCAATCTTCACTTGTTGACATTATTATTGAAGTATTACCGCTCTATTCTTCAACTGATTTTCATAATACACTACAGCACAAACGTATTTGTGCATTTTATTATATATATATATATATATATATATATATATATATATATATATATATATATATATATATATATATATATATATATATATATATATACAGGGTGTAAATGAAATAAGTGCAATAAATTTAACCAGTAATATAACTCATCGAGAGCAACAATATTTCTTAATAACTTTTTCTCGAAATCGCATATCTTTTTAGCATTTTTACCACCCCGTAAATTGACAAGTCGTTCCAAATATTTTTGTAATAATTGAATGCAGTAGCAATACTTATAAAAAAATTTGTTTTAGTAATTGACAGTCCTGTCAGATGTTGCAAGTAAATTTTAACGTTAGTAATAAACTTGTTTTTAAAGTAAAATTCTGGCAAAATGCTTATGTTTATGATTAGCGGATACACAGACATTGTAATTATCTATGGTGAAGTTCTCAACGTCAATGAAGTTACACGAAAATCATTCTCTTCGTAATATTCGTAAATTTATGTTGTACCACATACAATATCTTCCAGATTATCACAGTTTGATGTGTCACATATGACAATTTGGAATATTTTAAAAGAGCAACAGTTCTTCCATACCATGTGCAAAAATTTCATTGTTTCCAGCATTTCAATTTTGCGAATGAGTTGTATTGTTCACTGATAGGGCTGGATATATTAGAGAAAGTGTCTTTAATAATGCACAATACACTTATCTGGTCACAAAAATCCTCATACTGTAAGAAGGAAACACAATTTTCAAGAAAAAATATTATTAATTGTTTGGGCGGGAATAAATTGACGAGTCATTGGTCCTCATTTAAATGGACAAAAGTATGTACTTACATTTTTTGAATAACGTATTTAAACTATTATGATTAGTGTGTGTGTGGGTGTGTGTGTGTGTGCGTGTGCGTGTGCGTGTGTGTATGTGTGTGTGTGTGTGGGTGTGGGTGTGTGTGTGTGTGTGTGAGTGCGCGCGCGCGTGCGCGTGCGCATGCGCGTGTGCGTGGGCGTGTGCGTGTGTGTGTGTGTGTGTGTGTGTGGATGTTGGATTCACGATATCTCAAATACTATAAGACTTAAGACATTTTTTACTACGGATTCCTCAATCTAACAATAATGGGAAGAGTTGATTAAGTTTTGGTAACAATTGGACAACCGGAAGTAGTAGTTACAAGAAAAAAATCATCTAAATATTATTTATCGAAAATTTATGTAAATACTTATATTAAAGAACGTTAAATTCTTTATTCGATAAATATAAATTCATTATTATATCTTCTATAGATTTAGATATAAAGAAATGCATATAAAATAATTTGATGTAAAAAAATCTCAGATCAAACTACTGCAAGACAAGAAATTCAAATGTTTGTAATTGACACATAAATGTCACTGTCAAAAATATTTGCATGCCATTGTTAAAAATATTTGTACATCATTATGAAGATTATGAAAAGAATATACGTAAAAAAGAATACAAAAGGAATTTGCGAAAAAATGACGAATATGAAGAAAAAGAAAATTTCAGGATATTGAAGAAAATGTATGTATTATACATAATTTATATTAAAATATCCCATAGATTTTGCAAATATATGTGAGAATTATTTTGTAGTGAGACATGAATATATGTATTTTTAATTTAAAATATTTTTCGTTTTATGCGTACAACCAGGTAAAATATCTGGCGAGAGGTTATGTGCTGGCCACATCAGTTTTTTGTTATGATATTTATAGGTTAAATATGATAAGTTGGTATATCTGTGGTATTTATAAATCATTGTTTAAAGTTTTCTTGGTAGGAATTAACGCAGTCCTATAAAAGTCTTAAATACTAAATTTGACAAATTTTGGAGTATATCATAATACATTTTTCAACGAAAATCTGTTCAGAGCTTCAAGTAAAGTGTCACTTATGGTTTATTAATTTTAGCCAAAATCGAATATGTTGTTCTCCTTGACATATAAGTCTTAAATACTTAAATTGAAAAGTTTTTGATTATATTTTAATATGGTTTTTCATTAAAAACTGTTATGGGTTTTAAGTAAAGAGTCACTTCCGGTTGTCCAATTTAACCCAAAATCTAATCAACTCTTCATATGAATGCAGAAAGCTTAAATACGGAAAATAGAAATATTTGGAAGTTTGTTATAAGAAAAAATCGTCACACACACACACACACGGACACACGCACACACACACACGCGCACGCACACACACATACACACACATACACACACACGCACACACACATACACACACACATACACACACATACACGCACACACACATACACACACATACACGCACACACACACATACACACACATACACATACAGACATTATCGTAAAAATAGTAAAAACGTGTTGAAAGGACCCTAATTCGTGCTTATTTACTGAAAAATCACCATCGGATTTTTGGACCGATAACATTACCTCCCTTGTGATGGGAGGTAAAAAGTTAAACAATAGTTAATATGTCCATATGTATAGAAGTTAAATAATAATAATTAATGAATAATAGTTAATAATTTGTAAAAAAAAAAATATAAATATAATAAAATATGATTCAAATGAAGCATAAGGAAATTTTCAAAAAATTTCTGTTTGACGCTGTGGCTCGTTATCTATTGTTTATAAAAAAAAATGTTTTAGATGAATGTTGTTGGGAATTTTATTCGCAACAAATTCAATACGAACTATTTTGCCTCAATGCTTATTGATAAAGAGATATTTTGAAAAAACCGATTTTTCGCGTCATTTTTTCAAGTTGGCGGCGCTTCTCGAAAGGCCCCAAGGTCAAAAATTTATACTTTTTATTGGACTCCTAAATATATAACATCCAAAAATCAAAAAACCCAACTTTTTGTGGAATAAACTCCTATTTTTCTACCCAATGACTGGATTATAATGAAATTATAAATAAATATAATTATTTATCAAGTGAAAAACTGTAATCTTCTGCGGATACATTTCGATTAGGGCTGGGCGGGGAATATATACATGTATTTCAGCAAGATAATGACCTCACACATACTGTACTTATTTTCCTTCCCTCCCCAGTCTCCTGATCAAAACCCTTCCTCAAATCTTCCAAAATTTAGGACCTTTAATTTTATTAACTTTCATACGCCCAGTAACTAGTTTTCCTTAAGGTTCTATGATTTTCTTTGAATAAAAAGGTTACTTAATTATTTTGAATACCTCTAATCTCAGCTCCTTGTTTCTATTTTAAGGGTATCTTTTGATTAGCCATACAATATATTTTTCATTATAAGATTTTTAATTTTATTTTCTATTACAACCGTCAATATTTCTCAACTGTCGCTCATTTTTATAATTATTAATGATGTTCTGAAAAGTGTAAACTACAGATTGCGTTCTTTCAATAATTGCAACCACTTAGTTAAGGGATTTACCCTCTGTCATATTGGTTTAGAGAGAATTTGCTTTCAGCTAAAGATGTCTCTGGTATCGTACGACTCATTTTTTTTTTAATTCAACAATATCAAAAGGCAATATATGTACTCACTGTGGGAGTGGTGTCATTCAAATAACCTCTAACATTAAATCTATTCACGTCATTTTATAACAAGTATCCGAGTAATTATTTTGTAAGCCACTGCACATATTCTTTTCACCTCTAATTAATAATAATAATAATAGTGTATTGAAACAAAAAATACTTGTCATGGAATTAGTGATTGGACGCTGAAAATTTTCCTCCGGGAATTTTTATTCCTCGGAAAAATTCTCGGAATTTTTTCAATCACGACTAGCGGGAAAAATATCATGATATTTATCTCTGAATTTTTTTTGATTTATAATTAATATTTTCTGTATATTTGTAATTTTTTGTATTAGCCATGAGTTTGCTTATTTTTTACTCTTCACAATAATAAATGTAAATATTTTGATATAAAACCATATATAATAAAGAATATAAATGAAATAGAAACAAAATTAAATGTTCTTGGAGATTTGTGATAACATAAAATGTGAATATTAAACTTAGACGTATAACATATTTTTGAAACACAAATTGTTTACAGTTTTTAGAAAAATACTGATTTTAGTTAACAAAAAGTTACTGAACACTAATCAGTTTTTGCCGTTCCCTTTAATATTAAAATAAGAAATACAAAGTTTCATACCTTTCTTATCCACGGTGGTGTGAGCTAAAAGAATTAGAACGCGTAAAATATTTTTTTAAGCAATAATTCGTAAAATGGTATTCTAAGTCTCGTTTAGATTTATAAAATTAAACTCTTCGACTTCCTAATTTAATGCCGAAATTTATCACATAAACCTACACCTTATACGTATTACAATTTATATGTATAATAACACTAAAACAATCTCGAGTTCCAGATTTTCTGCCACAATTTCCTCTTAATGAAATGACGAAACCGCCGAATAGGTCTAGCAATTAGTAGGAAACAAATTAATCTCCAATACGTTGTAACGCGGCGGTTTGCGTGGTAGTAAGTGCGCTATAACCCACAAGCAGGTGCTCTCAGGCACACACGTCGGGTTCTGTTATTCTCGCAGGACAGCACGACTTGGCAGGATAACACGACCCCTTATTAGCCAAACCAGGATATAACACAAGGGAGACAGGTTTAATTAAATAAGTGTATCATGACTAAGGATTGATGAGAAGTATATAAGTTCACACAGAAAGGTTAATATTAATTATTATTTATCCAGAAATAAATAATTCAAAATAACATTGAATTCAAACCTGTATCGTCAGTAAGTTTTGGAGTACCCTAAGAGATACGAAGTCCGTTAGGGAGCTATTTTATTTTATTTCAATTGTGAATTTTATTGAATTTTCGTTTGTATTTTTTTAAATTCTTTACCATTACTTAATACAATTATTGCCTTTTTTAGTAAAAATAAATAAATAAATAAATATACCATCATGGCATTTTACCCATTGCTGGGTGTGCCAATCTGCTTTGTACGCAGATTTCGGTAATGATGATGACGTATTTGTACCGTGCGGGTGTTTACCAGGCGTCACCTCACGGGCACTCATTGCTGGCGTGGAGAGTAAACCACAGGGGCCAATTTTGTGCCATTTAAAATTCGAAATATTTGGCGTCGGTCTGGATCGAATCCCATTTCCCACATTCGCGATGAGACACTCAGGCCTATTTTAGTAAATATAATAAAATTGTGTACATTGCTTGGTATCAATTCAGGAAAAACCAAATACGACATAATTTGTAGTCAACAATGAATGTGTTAACAACCTCTTATTTACTTCCGATTTTATAATTATATTACTTTTAATTTAGCGCAAACATTGAATTTATAATAATAAAGTAAAAGATAACTATATAACTGTAAATATTTCTTCACTTCTTGTGTTAAGTTCTTCTTTTCTTTAGATTATTTCTACAAGCGCTATTTAATTATAATATGTGTGTAAAATTTGTGTAATAAACTTTGTTTAACAGTATGTCGTGGAGAACATTTCATGTTTCAAGTAAAAACTTTCATTATAAATATATTCATTTTAGTTACCAAAATATGAATACATTATAAGACAAGTATCATAAGGCAATCTGTTAACTTACGAATCCAAATTTGGAAAACGAACGGTAAGGTGAATTTAAAGACGAGTGTCGTGTTTTGGCTTAAAATATAACGTATCAAAATTTCATCCCATTAAGGGCCTTTGAACACGAAATAAATTTTGGCAAAAATAGATAGTGCTTAATATCTCTGAAACTATAAGGATTATCGAAAAAATAAATCATTTTTTTTCCTTTTAGGTGTACTAATTCTCATCATTCATAGGAGTGACCTATTCTAGTATTCTGTAAATATAGGTTAATATATTAACCGTATTTATATTGGTTAAAATCTCATTTCATTTCAGCTTAGTTTAGATATACTCAGTAAATTATTTTTCTTTTTGTTCTGGATCTAACTGAGCTCAGTTTTACCGAGTGCAGTGTACCACATCCTCCTTGAACAATACTGCATTACCCGCGAAAAAACTCAATATATTTTAAGCCATACAGTTTAGTGGAAAAGGTCATGTGAAAAGAAATGACGATTTGTAAGTTATAAATATATTATAAAAGTTCTGCCTTCGTGTTTGAAAACATAAATTTCATATTCAGTAATAAATATTAGAATAATAATTGCTGTTTTTATACGTGAAATGTTCTTTTTATGTTCATCTCAGCTCATTACATCTCAAATCACTTATTAACTGAGTTGAACAAAATATTCCAAAAAGAATACAGCTATTATTTAAGTTTCTGTTATAATATATTTTGCTAATTTGCCAAATAGATAACTCCACAAAACAAAAAGTAGAGACAATTGATAAAAAACTATAAATTCTATAGCAAAAAAGTTGTGTTTAGTGGTGTTACGGCCAGTCGCTAAGAAACTTTATTTTAAATAGAAAAAGTTAAGTGCATTGGCACTAAATTTTTAAAATAATTAAAATGTGGAGTTAATCCCTTTGGCTTGTGAACGGCTCATATACTAATTTTTAACAAAATTGCCTTGTGTGCTCAAAAACATTTAACATAAATATACGAAATCCTTAACCCTCATTTCTCATTTAAAGCAACCCTTTTGGTGTAGTTTGTGTCAGAGCAACACCCTTGCCGGATGCGGCGGTACCACAGTTACCGATGTTTGCAGAAGATGTGTATTTATATTTGACCCTTGTATTATCCTTCCATCTACATGATTACTCACGACTATAACTGTATAACGTCTGTCCACTTTCTCCTCTATTTGCGAACAAATAATTTGTTTGCATGAAGGGCTTTTTGGAGAGTGGCTACTTAATGGAATTATTGGCAACAGCGAGAAAGATAATGGATTGTTTACTGAGGAATTGTCATCTCAGTTTTCATAATTTCTAAATACTAATGGTGATGTTCCTTATATAACAATGTAAAACTGTGATCTTATACAGGGTCAACTTCAAAGAATTGTACTTATATATACGAAAAATGGAAATAATTTTCCTCAATAAAATGTGATTGGGCAGCTATGTGCGAGAGGTAAGCGGCTGTTATTCGGACGGACTGGATTAGATTTCGACCGATATCAAAATTAAAAATTAATCCATTTTTCAAATAGCACAAAAGTGACACGTTGTTATTCTCTGTATAATACTATTAGGAGCCCGTGAGGTGACGCCTGGTAAGCGTCCTCATCATTACATATATATCGTCAATACTCATATAAAAATGCAAATTGGCACACCCACAAATGCGTAATAAGCCGTGATTCGTTTATATATTAAAATTTTAAAATAATTATTTGACAAATAAATTCCTTAAAATTACTATAAAAATATGATTTATATTATTTAAATGCAAAATAGAGTTATCAAAAATTATCTGTTTTTACCTTCCGTCACCTTTAGGTAAGGAAGCGATTGTCTTTGGTCAAAAAATTCGGTGGTGAGTTTTTAATGAATAAGCACGTTTTAAGGTCCCTAGAATATTAATTTATTATTTTTACGATGATGTATGTATGTGTGTGTGTGTGTTTGTGTGTGTGTGTGTGTGTGTGTGTGTGTGTGTCTGTCTGTGTGTGTGTGTGTGTGTATGTGTGTGTGTGTGTGTGTGTGTGCGTGCGTGCGTGTAACAAAATTTTCGTCTACGATAACTCTAATACTATAATTCCAAAAATTATAATTCTTCCGTATTCCTCTTCGTTGCATCCATATGAAGAGCGGATTAGATTTTGGTTATAATTGGTCAACTGGAAGTACCCTCGTTTGAAGATTTTAACAGTTTTTTTTTTTGAAAAAACGATGTTAAATAAAAAATTTTCACATTTAATGTTATTATAAATATTAAAGAACAATGTATTCTCTATACGATTTGACTGCATTTTATACTTCATAGTAAATAGTGTTACGGTCTAATTTTGCCATGTAACATTTTTTGCTCTAGATTCTACGTACCTTTAGTTTATCTTAAATCTGGATTTCCCTCGTCGAATGTTTACTGTTATTTTGTCAATCCCTTATATTCCTTGTGTTTTTCAATTGTTATAACTTCTTTAATTTGTGTTCTGTTCAATAAATCTTCTTTCATTCTCATTTTTATTGTTTGTGTTTAGTGTTTTATTGGTTCCTACATTGTGTATCTCTCATGTAAAATATGATTCACGTCTATTTAATAACTTACCTGTATTTTATCTTCATTATTTTTGGCCTATTTATATTTTATTTAGAACTTCTTTCAAACATTCATTTTGTAGCGACCTTCTGAAGTTTTATTGACATTTTTGGCAGGTTTAATGCGGTCTAATACTACAGTGGCGTGCGCGTTCGTTTTATTGTATTTCTTCTTTATATTGTTTTTTTTTGTTTTACTGTGACGTTGTACGTTTCCGGCAACCATTTTGATTGTCCGTGTAAAAGTTTCCGACCTCATGGACTTTAGTTCCTGATGTGAGGCAGAAAAGACGTGTTTTTATTTTGTGGCACATGGCCATTGTTCGCCGTAGATTTTTTTGTGTAGTTGTTGTGTCGATGCCAAAGTGGAATGTTTCGTTCGTTGTCATTTTGAACCAATATTTTTTTGGTCTCGCCATTGTACGGATTTTGATAGCGTCGAAGTGCCGTTTTGACTGTCCAGTCTTGGGTTTTTCGGCGATGCGCCATTGTGGATTCATGGGCATTACATTTTCGTTCTGACAGTTAATCTCCGAGGGAGGATTTGGCCGCTCTACATTCTCATCTTCGTTTGTTGGGACATCAGCCAGCTCGAGTCCATCCGCCAACATCGCCCACCTGTGTAGCCCTTTCCCCTCTGCACACGTCACAGGAGCTAAGTACATTAACTTCTTTTAAGATCGTTCTTCCGTTTCATATTTTTTTGCGTGGAAGAACTGAAGTTTTATTTTATAGTTGTGTGTTGCCGTAGAGGACTGTTCTACAGTGTCCTCATTGTAAATTTTATTTGGACACTTTTGTATTTGTATTTTTTTATGAAAATGATTATTGTGAATATGACATTCGAGCTTTCAGCTCAGTATATTTAATTATCGTTGAGATTTAATTTGTATAGTAGTATTTTTATATATGATTACATTGTTGCCCAATTGTTGCAACTTTTTATTCAGCTAGGTTGAGCGTATCAACTGGCATGTAGCCCAGGTTTGAAATGATATCATTTCGAATAGCTCTAAATGTATATACGCCGCGCCCGAAACTGGGTTATGGGTTCAATAATTTGTGTATTTATGATCTTATTACTTTTTTTTACAACTTACATTCATTTTTTTTATTGTACATTTACAATTTTATGAAGCACGCTTTAACTTGCTTTTATTAAATTCTATTTTATTAAATTATTGCTTTTATTTCGCAAACCTCAGTCGTTTACAGGCAAAAACGTTACGGTAGGTAAGATCTCTTTAAGTATTTTGTATAGTACCGTCCTTTGCGTAATTTTGAGGTTAAAAATTACTTGGCGCCCTTATCCTTTTTTACAACCATTCTTGTAGTTTTCAACCCTGCCCGTCTCCACTGTTTAAAAGCTGGCGTCCTCCCAATGGAGTATCCGTGACTCAATTAACCCTTTAGGGAAAAGTTACGTCACAATAGATATAGAGTTATAGAACTATAAAAAAATTAAATTTCATAAATTAGCTAGAAGCAGCTACTATATTAAGAAAATTCTGATTGAAAGATGCCAGTCTCAATTGACATATTTGTAGTATATTTGTGTTATAATTTTACTCGAAATATAAAATATTTTTGCTCGCAACTTTCTGTATGGAATTTGTATAAAATACATACAACTGTCGAAAGGTAATGTACATGCAAGATATTTAGAATGTTTTGCAAGAAACTTTCTGTATGGATTTTATAGAAAATACATAGGCATTTACGAAAATTCTACCGGTAGATACCGCATCTACCAACTGTGTTCGAAAACCCGAGTGGTAAAAAGTTACCGTGTTCGAAAATTGTACAATATCTACCAGATCCATCTACCGGATTCATGAAGAATCTAATCTCAAAAAAGGTAGTGATACAAAGCGAAGCGCACGCGCTAAAAGTTTGTTAACTATATCAAATTTGTAACCTGATTAAAATTTTCAATTTTTTGTAGGTTATGGATCTACCTTGTTCACCACTTGCGTTCTTAAAATATCGATTCCGGTAGCTATAATCTGATAAACAGCTGTCTACCGGTAACAGTTCACTGATATAATTTTCGTAAATGCCTCATATAACTGACGGAAGGTAATGTGCTGGCCACATTAGATTTTTTTTATTTTATGTACGTGACAACGCAGAAGTGGGTACCTACCTAGTTGTTTGTTTAACAAAGCAAAAATAAATAGCAGATTCACTGCCGCGCCGGAATATCATGGATGCATCAGATTGAGTTTTTTGAATTAAGCTACGTAGGGAGTGAATCTGCATTTTTGCTGTAAATAATTTTTTGTTCTTCTTTTTTTCTTGCTATTACAACAGTAACATCGTCTAAAAATCTCCATGGAAATGGGGTTTCTGTTTTCATGTTACATATCATTCATATTGTCGCCCATAAATTTTCATTTCCGAATCAGCAACAATTTCATCAAATACTTTTTGGAGATATTCTTCTTGTTGGTAAATCATAGTTTTGATTATGCACTTATAAAAAAACAGCATTTTTACATTAAATAAATGTTTACTCGAACGCCAACATGCCTTCAAAAATCTGATGTGGCCAACACATGAACTCCCGTCAATTCCATGTTTGAAATAGCAATGAACTTTAAGTAAAGTATCACTTCCGTTTGATCGCTCGTAAACAAAATGTAATTTGTTGTTCCAATAAATAGAAAAGTCTGTAATACCAAATTTTAGATTATATTTTATTTTTTCCTCGAAAATCTGTTAAAAGCTCCAAATTAAGTACTACTTCCGGTTTATCATATAGGTATAGTCAAAATCTAATGTTGTTTCAAATTATACACGTGTTTTAAATACCAAATTTGATAAGTTTTGGATCATGTTTTAATATATTTTTTCAAGGAAATCTGTTTATAGCTTCTCGTAAAGTAGTACTTCCGGTTTATCAATTTTAGAAAACATCAATATGCCGTTCTCATTAATATAAAAGTTTTACATACCAAATTTGAAAAATATTGGATTGTATCAATTTATTTTTCACAATCTGTTCAGAGCTTCAAATAAAGTGTCACTTCCGGTTTATCAATTTTAGCTAAAATCTAATATATTGCTTCCAGTTATATAAAAGTCTTAAATACTAAATTTTACAAGTTTTGGAATATATCATAATATATTTTTCACAAAAATCTGTTCAGAGCTTCAAGTAAAGTACCATTTCAGATTTATTAATTTTAGAAAAAATCTAACATATCATTTTTATTAACATAAAATACTTAAATAGCAATTTTTTCGATTGTAAAATATATTTTTCTCAAAAATCTGTTCAGAGCTTCAAATAAAGTCTCATTTCCGGTTTATCAATCGTATCCAAAATCGAATATATTGTTCCTCTTCATATAAAAGTCGTAAATACTAATTTTGACAAGTTTTGGAGTATATCATAATATATTTTTCACGAGAATCTGTTCAGAGCCTTAAGTAAAGTATCACTTCTGGTTAATTAATTTTATCCAAAATCTAATATGCTATTTCCCATGATATACAAGTTTTAAATGCTGAAAATGAAAAGTTTTGGATTATATTTAATATAGTTTTTTATTAAAAACTGATATGGACGAAAAAATCGTCACACACACACACACACACACACACACACACACACACACACACACACACACACACACACAAACACACACACACAAACACACACATCAATAGTAAAAACGTGTTGTGGGGACCCTAATTCGTGCTTATTTACTGAAAACTCACCATCGAATTTTTGGCACGATTACATTACCTCCCTACGGTATGACGGGAGGTAAAAAATAAAAACATTGTTAACTTCGGTCTCATATACCAAATGTTATCTTTACTCGAGAACAAAGTAGCTTATGACTCTGCAATATGATTATTTATTAAAACATGGTAAAAGATCAGGGTACTTTACGCCAGAGTTGTCAAACTGGAGAAAATTTTCGAACCGTACGGTCTGTGAGACCGTATGTTAATTGTAGAAGGTTAAATGGTTATGTTATGTTAAAAGGTTATATCTTTGTTATCATTTTGCATAGATGACAGTTACTTGGCAATAAAATCATACTTTTTCAAAATTACTATCACTGGGGTCACTACGGTAAATTCTAAAGGTTACAGCTTTACATAAACCAGCCTGTACTTTGCTATGTACTCGTATAGAGTTCTTTCTATTGGGAGAGCTGAAATTTTATGGTATATTATTCGAAAACGTCTTCATTAAGTACATTAAAAATGAAACATATTTATTTAATAAAAATAAATACTGCAGTATCTTATACTGAAGTCGTAAAGAGGTAAAAATTTCCAGTAACATCTCTTCCATGTTTGGAGTTTGATGAATTATTTATTTTTAACAACCAGAGGGGAAGTTATTCTCCGCTCTTCGCAGTAAAAACCCTGTGTGATGATCTCTGAGTCACTTGCGCTAAATATTCAGTTTCAGCTTCAGAGGGTTCATAAAGCATTTCAGGTTGAATAATGTTCTGTAAATGAATAATTTAGCGAGGGGTGTTTATATATGCGCGATCGGCCGCAGTTTAATTATGGGAGCCGAAGGGTAATTTGACCGGTATTCGCTGTTTTGTGTGTTTGAGGTTATTAAATTTGAAAGGAACTCCGCAACTTTCTTTCATGTTGGCTAAATACTCTTACCAAACCCTCAATTGATGTGCTTTTGAGGGAACTTCGACCAAAGGATGAAGTTATATATTTGATGTTATGTTTAAGGGATGCAAATACAGACCGAAATTATATTTAGTACATGAAATAAATTTACATGTGTATTATCTCTAAGAGTTGATATGATGTTTCAAAATTTGGATATTTCGTAATTGAAATTTATTTACTGACAAAAATTAAACATATTGACTGGTTAAATTTACTCAATATTTTAATCACCTGGACTAATTAAATACCATTTAAATACTTGCTATAATATGTGGTTTTGAAAACATCAATTTTTATATAAATTTCGCTGGCTGATAGTAAAACGAATACTTATTTGAAAACAGTTAACAATTATAAAATTAAACAAAAAAATATGAACTTGTTAATGCAGTTAATTATAAATTTGAATGACTACTGCATATAATAGAAATAAAAACTGCTAAGGGTGTTTGATATTTAACACAATATTCAAATACGTACCTTTCATAAAACGGCATAACATTAATAAAAACGGTTCAAAATTTTATATTGCATTTTTTAGAAGGTATCCTGTGAATTTGTAATTATTTAGTATTTTCTAATTTAACAACAAATTTGTTAAACATACAGTAGTGTGACTAAAGTGATAGTATTATCATCACAATAAGAATAATTTGGATGAATGACCATTGAACACCAAATAATACCACACTGCGGTTCAGAAGGTCCGACACCCTACACTAGGGTGAGCAGACATTCGGATCACCCTGGACATGCCCTAGTTTTCCGTATATCCGGGATCGTACGAGCGGAATTTTAAAATATGCCTGGCACTTTAATTACCTTCGCATATTTTACATTAAAGAAAGTAAAACAAAATTTTGTGCCATGTTCATTTTTAGTCACAATTTACATAATGAAACTCATATTATCACCAGCTAATATAATAGACAATGAATAAAGGAACAATATTTACAATTTTTAACATACAAAAGAAATGTAAAGTATTCTATCAACATTCTTTAAATCATCTAATATGTAACACGAGGGGGGGGGTCTCCTTCGATGACTGCTACTAATTTTATGCTCCAACGATGACACACTTTATTCTAACTGGTGGACGCTTTGATGGCTGGCGTCCACGACTTGGTGATAAGGATGAACACACACACACACAACACACATAACTTTGCACTGGATGAACGCTACGTTTTTCGGACATGGACTCTACTAATATTTATTTACTGATTAAATACTAACGTTTTTAACTAATTAACTAAAGTTTTTATTTACATGGTTACATTGCGTAATCCAGCGGGCGGGCGTTTAGCGCGCGCCCGAAACTAAAAACACTACATATTCCGACAACAACACGTCTGCACGACGCGACGAACTAATCTAGACTCTTACATGTTTACTACATGACTAACTAACGTCGACTATTCTAAAACATAGCGTTATCTTCAGGACAGGATTATCTTAATTAATTCAATTAATTTAACAGAACGTTTTAATACCGGCCTCTAGTTATGAGAACAGTACGTACGTACTTACTAAAAATAAAAAGAGAGTGATTGCCGTGGAAATGAGGTATTTACGTGGAGTATTTGGATATGTAAGACGGGATCGCGTGAGGAATAATTTGGTGTATGAAGAATGTATGGTTAGAAAGAATGTTGTTAAGAGAGTAGGAATGAGCCAGTTGAGATGGTTTAGTCATGTGGAGAGAATGAAGAGTAAACGGCTTGTAAAGCGTATATATCTTGATGATATTGAGAGTGTTCGATTGCGTGGCCGTCCAGTGTGTAAGTGGATGGATGTGATTGATAAGGCACTAAAAGAGAGAAAGTTTTCGAGTGGGTCGAGAAGAAGAGCGTGTATGAATGCGATTATGAATGTGGCCGAGGCGAAAGAAGTGTGCTTAGACAGGAATGTGTGGCGAAGGATGATTGTTTCGTAAATATTATTGTAGTCTAATTGCAGTATTTCGCTACCGAAAATCGGTCACTTTAATATGTTAAGAGTGAGGAATATATGTTTTACTTATGATGTCAGGTTAGTAAGAATTTTGATTTTGGTTGATGTTATTGATGTTATTTTTATTCTTTCGGGTTTGTGCCAACCCACTAAGTGGGAAATGCGTGAATTTATGTACGTATGTATGTATGTATGTATGTATGTATGTATGTATGTATGTATGTATGTATGTATGTATGTATGTATGTATGTATGTATGTATGTATGTATGTATGTATGTATGTATGTATGTATGTATGTATGTATGTATGTATGTATGTATGTATGTATGTATGTATGTATGTATGTATGTATGTATGTATGTATGTATGTATGTATGTATGTATGTATGTATGTATGTATGTATGTATGTATGTATGTATGTATGTATGTATGTATGTATGTATGTATGTATGTATGTATGTATGTATGTATGTATGTATGTATGTATGTATGTATGTATGTATGTATGTATGTATGTATGTATGTATGTATGTATGTATGTATGTATGTATGTATGTATGTATGTATGTATGTATGTATGTATGTATGTATGTATGTATGTATGTATGTATGTATGTATGTATGTATGTATGTATGTATGTATGTATGTATGTATGTATGTATGTATGTATGTATGTATGTATGTATGTATGTATGTATGTATGTATGTATGTATGTATGTATGTATGTATGTATGTATGTATGTATGTATGTATGTATGTATGTATGTATGTATGTATGTATGTATGTATGTATGTATGTATGTATGTATGTATGTATGTATGTATGTATGTATGTATGTATGTATGTATGTATGTATGTATGTATGTATGTATGTATGTATGTATGTATGTATGTATGTATGTATGTATGTATGTATGTATGTATGTATGTATGTATGTATGTATGTATGTATGTATGTATGTATGTATGTATGTATGTATGTATGTATGTATGTATGTATGTATGTATGTATGTATGTATGTATGTATGTATGTATGTATGTATGTATGTATGTATGTATGTATGTATGTATGTATGTATGTATGTATGTATGTATGTATGTATGTATGTATGTATGTATGTATGTATGTATGTATGTATGTATGTATGTATGTATGTATGTATGTATGTATGTATGTATGTATGTATGTATGTATGTATGTATGTATGTATGTATGTATGTATGTATGTATGTATGTATGTATGTATGTATGTATGTATGTATGTATGTATGTATGTATGTATGTATGTATGTATGTATGTATGTATGTATGTATGTATGTATGTATGTATGTATGTATGTATGTATGTATGTATGTATGTATGTATGTATGTATGTATGTATGTATGTATGTATGTATGTATGTATGTATGTATGTATGTATGTATGTATGTATGTATGTATGTATGTATGTATGTATGTATGTATGTATGTATGTATGTATGTATGTATGTATGTATGTATGTATGTATGTATGTATGTATGTATGTATGTATGTATGTATGTATGTATGTATGTATGTATGTATGTATGTATGTATGTATGTATGTATGTATGTATGTATGTATGTATGTATGTATGTATGTATGTATGTATGTATGTATGTATGTATGTATGTATGTATGTATGTATGTATGTATGTATGTATGTATGTATGTATGTATGTATGTATGTATGTATGTATGTATGTATGTATGTATGTATGTATGTATGTATGTATGTATGTATGTATGTATGTATGTATGTATGTATGTATGTATGTATGTATGTATGTATGTATGTATGTATGTATGTATGTATGTATGTATGTATGTATGTATGTATGTATGTATGTATGTATGTATGTATGTATGTATGTATGTATGTATGTATGTATGTATGTATGTATGTATGTATGTATGTATGTATGTATGTATGTATGTATGTATGTATGTATGTATGTATGTATGTATGTATGTATGTATGTATGTATGTATGTATGTATGTATGTATGTATGTATGTATGTATGTATGTATGTATGTATGTATGTATGTATGTATGTATGTATGTATGTATGTATGTATGTATGTATGTATGTATGTATGTATGTATGTATGTATGTATGTATGTATGTATGTATGTATGTATGTATGTATGTATGTATGTATGTATGTATGTATGTATGTATGTATGTATGTATGTATGTATGTATGTATGTATGTATGTATGTATGTATGTATGTATGTATGTATGTATGTATGTATGTATGTATGTATGTATGTATGTATGTATGTATGTATGTATGTATGTATGTATGTATGTATGTATGTATGTATGTATGTATGTATGTATGTATGTATGTATGTATGTATGTATGTATGTATGTATGTATGTATGTATGTATGTATGTATGTATGTATGTATGTATGTATGTATGTATGTATGTATGTATGTATGTATGTATGTATGTATGTATGTATGTATGTATGTATGTATGTATGTATGTATGTATGTATGTATGTATGTATGTATGTATGTATGTATGTATGTATGTATGTATGTATGTATGTATGTATGTATGTATGTATGTATGTATGTATGTATGTATGTATGTATGTATGTATGTATGTATGTATGTATGTATGTATGTATGTATGTATGTATGTATGTATGTATGTATGTATGTATGTATGTATGTATGTATGTATGTATGTATGTATGTATGTATGTATGTATGTATGTATGTATGTATGTATGTATGTATGTATGTATGTATGTATGTATGTATGTATGTATGTATGTATGTATGTATGTATGTATGTATGTATGTATGTATGTATGTATGTATGTATGTATGTATGTATGTATGTATGTATGTATGTATGTATGTATGTATGTATGTATGTATGTATGTATGTATGTATGTATGTATGTATGTATGTATGTATGTATGTATGTATGTATGTATGTATGTATGTATGTATGTATGTATGTATGTATGTATGTATGTATGTATGTATGTATGTATGTATGTATGTATGTATGTATGTATGTATGTATGTATGTATGTATGTATGTATGTATGTATGTATGTATGTATGTATGTATGTATGTATGTATGTATGTATGTATGTATGTATGTATGTATGTATGTATGTATGTATGTATGTATGTATGTATGTATGTATGTATGTATGTATGTATGTATGTATGTATGTATGTATGTATGTATGTATGTATGTATGTATGTATGTATGTATGTATGTATGTATGTATGTATGTATGTATGTATGTATGTATGTATGTATGTATGTATGTATGTATGTATGTATGTATGTATGTATGTATGTATGTATGTATGTATGTATGTATGTATGTATGTATGTATGTATGTATGTATGTATGTATGTATGTATGTATGTATGTATGTATGTATGTATGTATGTATGTATGTATGTATGTATGTATGTATGTATGTATGTATGTATGTATGTATGTATGTATGTATGTATGTATGTATGTATGTATGTATGTATGTATGTATGTATGTATGTATGTATGTATGTATGTATGTATGTATGTATGTATGTATGTATGTATGTATGTATGTATGTATGTATGTATGTATGTATGTATGTATGTATGTATGTATGTATGTATGTATGTATGTATGTATGTATGTATGTATGTATGTATGTATGTATGTATGTATGTATGTATGTATGTATGTATGTATGTATGTATGTATGTATGTATGTATGTATGTATGTATGTATGTATGTATGTATGTATGTATGTATGTATGTATGTATGTATGTATGTATGTATGTATGTATGTATGTATGTATGTATGTATGTATGTATGTATGTATGTATGTATGTATGTATGTATGTATGTATGTATGTATGTATGTATGTATGTATGTATGTATGTATGTATGTATGTATGTATGTATGTATGTATGTATGTATGTATGTATGTATGTATGTATGTATGTATGTATGTATGTATGTATGTATGTATGTATGTATGTATGTATGTATGTATGTATGTATGTATGTATGTATGTATGTATGTATGTATGTATGTATGTATGTATGTATGTATGTATGTATGTATGTATGTATGTATGTATGTATGTATGTATGTATGTATGTATGTATGTATGTATGTATGTATGTATGTATGTATGTATGTATGTATGTATGTATGTATGTATGTATGTATGTATGTATGTATGTATGTATGTATGTATGTATGTATGTATGTATGTATGTATGTATGTATGTATGTATGTATGTATGTATGTATGTATGTATGTATGTATGTATGTATGTATGTATGTATGTATGTATGTATGTATGTATGTATGTATGTATGTATGTATGTATGTATGTATGTATGTATGTATGTATGTATGTATGTATGTATGTATGTATGTATGTATGTATGTATGTATGTATGTATGTATGTATGTATGTATGTATGTATGTATGTATGTATGTATGTATGTATGTATGTATGTATGTATGTATGTATGTATGTATGTATGTATGTATGTATGTATGTATGTATGTATGTATGTATGTATGTATGTATGTATGTATGTATGTATGTATGTATGTATGTATGTATGTATGTATGTATGTATGTATGTATGTATGTATGTATGTATGTATGTATGTATGTATGTATGTATGTATGTATGTATGTATGTATGTATGTATGTATGTATGTATGTATGTATGTATGTATGTATGTATGTATGTATGTATGTATGTATGTATGTATGTATGTATGTATGTATGTATGTATGTATGTATGTATGTATGTATGTATGTATGTATGTATGTATGTATGTATGTATGTATGTATGTATGTATGTATGTATGTATGTATGTATGTATGTATGTATGTATGTATGTATGTATGTATGTATGTATGTATGTATGTATGTATGTATGTATGTATGTATGTATGTATGTATGTATGTATGTATGTATGTATGTATGTATGTATGTATGTATGTATGTATGTATGTATGTATGTATGTATGTATGTATGTATGTATGTATGTATGTATGTATGTATGTATGTATGTATGTATGTATGTATGTATGTATGTATGTATGTATGTATGTATGTATGTATGTATGTATGTATGTATGTATGTATGTATGTATGTATGTATGTATGTATGTATGTATGTATGTATGTATGTATGTATGTATGTATGTATGTATGTATGTATGTATGTATGTATGTATGTATGTATGTATGTATGTATGTATGTATGTATGTATGTATGTATGTATGTATGTATGTATGTATGTATGTATGTATGTATGTATGTATGTATGTATGTATGTATGTATGTATGTATGTATGTATGTATGTATGTATGTATGTATGTATGTATGTATGTATGTATGTATGTATGTATGTATGTATGTATGTATGTATGTATGTATGTATGTATGTATGTATGTATGTATGTATGTATGTATGTATGTATGTATGTATGTATGTATGTATGTATGTATGTATGTATGTATGTATGTATGTATGTATGTATGTATGTATGTATGTATGTATGTATGTATGTATGTATGTATGTATGTATGTATGTATGTATGTATGTATGTATGTATGTATGTATGTATGTATGTATGTATGTATGTATGTATGTATGTATGTATGTATGTATGTATGTATGTATGTATGTATGTATGTATGTATGTATGTATGTATGTATGTATGTATGTATGTATGTATGTATGTATGTATGTATGTATGTATGTATGTATGTATGTATGTATGTATGTATGTATGTATGTATGTATGTATGTATGTATGTATGTATGTATGTATGTATGTATGTATGTATGTATGTATGTATGTATGTATGTATGTATGTATGTATGTATGTATGTATGTATGTATGTATGTATGTATGTATGTATGTATGTATGTATGTATGTATGTATGTATGTATGTATGTATGTATGTATGTATGTATGTATGTATGTATGTATGTATGTATGTATGTATGTATGTATGTATGTATGTATGTATGTATGTATGTATGTATGTATGTATGTATGTATGTATGTATGTATGTATGTATGTATGTATGTATGTATGTATGTATGTATGTATGTATGTATGTATGTATGTATGTATGTATGTATGTATGTATGTATGTATGTATGTATGTATGTATGTATGTATGTATGTATGTATGTATGTATGTATGTATGTATGTATGTATGTATGTATGTATGTATGTATGTATGTATGTATGTATGTATGTATGTATGTATGTATGTATGTATGTATGTATGTATGTATGTATGTATGTATGTATGTATGTATGTATGTATGTATGTATGTATGTATGTATGTATGTATGTATGTATGTATGTATGTATGTATGTATGTATGTATGTATGTATGTATGTATGTATGTATGTATGTATGTATGTATGTATGTATGTATGTATGTATGTATGTATGTATGTATGTATGTATGTATGTATGTATGTATGTATGTATGTATGTATGTATGTATGTATGTATGTATGTATGTATGTATGTATGTATGTATGTATGTATGTATGTATGTATGTATGTATGTATGTATGTATGTATGTATGTATGTATGTATGTATGTATGTATGTATGTATGTATGTATGTATGTATGTATGTATGTATGTATGTATGTATGTATGTATGTATGTATGTATGTATGTATGTATGTATGTATGTATGTATGTATGTAT
>CAUJCB010000736.1:0-60197 GCA_963082715.1 Harpalus rubripes
TATTATTATTATTATTATTATTATTATTATTATTATTATTATTATTATTATTATTATTATTATTATTATTATTATTATTATTATTATTATTATTATTATTATTATTATTATTATTATTATTATTATTATTATTATTATTATTATTATTATTATTATTATTATTATTATTATTATTATTATTATTATTATTATTATTATTATTATTATTATTATTATTATTATTATTATTATTATTATTATTATTATTATTATTATTATTATTATTATTATTATTATTATTATTATTATTATTATTATTATTATTATTATTATTATTATTATTATTATTATTATTATTATTATTATTATTATTATTATTATTATTATTATTATTATTATTATTATTATTATTATTATTATTATTATTATTATTATTATTATTATTATTATTATTATTATTATTATTATTATTATTATTATTATTATTATTATTATTATTATTATTATTATTATTATTATTATTATTATTATTATTATTATTATTATTATTATTATTATTATTATTATTATTATTATTATTATTATTATTATTATTATTATTATTATTATTATTATTATTATTATTATTATTATTATTATTATTATTATTATTATTATTATTATTATTATTATTATTATTATTATTATTATTATTATTATTATTATTATTATTATTATTATTATTATTATTATTATTATTATTATTATTATTATTATTATTATTATTATTATTATTATTATTATTATTATTATTATTATTATTATTATTATTATTATTATTATTATTATTATTATTATTATTATTATTATTATTATTATTATTATTATTATTATTATTATTATTATTATTATTATTATTATTATTATTATTATTATTATTATTATTATTATTATTATTATTATTATTATTATTATTATTATTATTATTATTATTATTATTATTATTATTATTATTATTATTATTATTATTATTATTATTATTATTATTATTATTATTATTATTATTATTATTATTATTATTATTATTATTATTATTATTATTATTATTATTATTATTATTATTATTATTATTATTATTATTATTATTATTATTATTATTATTATTATTATTATTATTATTATTATTATTATTATTATTATTATTATTATTATTATTATTATTATTATTATTATTATTATTATTATTATTATTATTATTATTATTATTATTATTATTATTATTATTATTATTATTATTATTATTATTATTATTATTATTATTATTATTATTATTATTATTATTATTATTATTATTATTATTATTATTATTATTATTATTATTATTATTATTATTATTATTATTATTATTATTATTATTATTATTATTATTATTATTATTATTATTATTATTATTATTATTATTATTATTATTATTATTATTATTATTATTATTATTATTATTATTATTATTATTATTATTATTATTATTATTATTATTATTATTATTATTATTATTATTATTATTATTATTATTATTATTATTATTATTATTATTATTATTATTATTATTATTATTATTATTATTATTATTATTATTATTATTATTATTATTATTATTATTATTATTATTATTATTATTATTATTATTATTATTATTATTATTATTATTATTATTATTATTATTATTATTATTATTATTATTATTATTATTATTATTATTATTATTATTATTATTATTATTATTATTATTATTATTATTATTATTATTATTATTATTATTATTATTATTATTATTATTATTATTATTATTATTATTATTATTATTATTATTATTATTATTATTATTATTATTATTATTATTATTATTATTATTATTATTATTATTATTATTATTATTATTATTATTATTATTATTATTATTATTATTATTATTATTATTATTATTATTATTATTATTATTATTATTATTATTATTATTATTATTATTATTATTATTATTATTATTATTATTATTATTATTATTATTATTATTATTATTATTATTATTATTATTATTATTATTATTATTATTATTATTATTATTATTATTATTATTATTATTATTATTATTATTATTATTATTCATATTTATTTCACATTGGTTGGTACAAAATTTTACATACGGCCTATAAGGCAAGTATATACAATAAATCAATATCAGTATGTATGTACATTTCATTCTAGTAAGTACAATACATTATATCTCATTTGAGGGGTAAGGGGCGTTGTGGGCTGTTTAGCTTCTTTTGATCCGTCTCTGCCATCGGATTCCTCTGCATCGTTCCCCGGCGGTGTTCATCTGGGTCACTAGGCCAGCTTCATTTTCCCCTCATTGGCGGTTGTTGGGGGCATGTTCGTTTCCGGTTGGTAAGTATTACTCTGGTTCAATTATTTGGTCATTCTGTATGTTATGTTATTATTATTATTATTATTATTATTATTATTATTATTATTATTATTATTATTATTATTATTATTATTATTATTATTATTATTATTATTATTATTATTATTATTATTATTATTATTATTATTATTATTATTATTATTATTATTATTATTATTATTATTATTATTATTATTATTATTATTATTATTATTATTATTATTATTATTATTATTATTATTATTATTATTATTATTATTATTATTATTATTATTATTATTATTATTATTATTATTATTATTATTATTATTATTATTATTATTATTATTATTATTATTATTATTATTATTATTATTATTATTATTATTATTATTATTATTATTATTATTATTATTATTATTATTATTATTATTATTATTATTATTATTATTATTATTATTATTATTATTATTATTATTATTATTATTATTATTATTATTATTATTATTATTATTATTATTATTATTATTATTATTATTATTATTATTATTATTATTATTATTATTATTATTATTATTATTATTATTATTATTATTATTATTATTATTATTATTATTATTATTATTATTATTATTATTATTATTATTATTATTATTATTATTATTATTATTATTATTATTATTATTATTATTATTATTATTATTATTATTATTATTATTATTATTATTATTATTATTATTATTATTATTATTATTATTATTATTATTATTATTATTATTATTATTATTATTATTATTATTATTATTATTATTATTATTATTATTATTATTATTATTATTATTATTATTATTATTATTATTATTATTATTATTATTATTATTATTATTATTATTATTATTATTATTATTATTATTATTATTATTATTATTATTATTATTATTATTATTATTATTATTATTATTATTATTATTATTATTATTATTATTATTATTATTATTATTATTATTATTATTATTATTATTATTATTATTATTATTATTATTATTATTATTATTATTATTATTATTATTATTATTATTATTATTATTATTATTATTATTATTATTATTATTATTATTATTATTATTATTATTATTATTATTATTATTATTATTATTATTATTATTATTATTATTATTATTATTATTATTATTATTATTATTATTATTATTATTATTATTATTATTATTATTATTATTATTATTATTATTATTATTATTATTATTATTATTATTATTATTATTATTATTATTATTATTATTATTATTATTATTATTATTATTATTATTATTATTATTATTATTATTATTATTATTATTATTATTATTATTATTATTATTATTATTATTATTATTATTATTATTATTATTATTATTATTATTATTATTATTATTATTATTATTATTATTATTATTATTATTATTATTATTATTATTATTATTATTATTATTATTATTATTATTATTATTATTATTATTATTATTATTATTATTATTATTATTATTATTATTATTATTATTATTATTATTATTATTATTATTATTATTATTATTATTATTATTATTATTATTATTATTATTATTATTATTATTATTATTATTATTATTATTATTATTATTATTATTATTATTATTATTATTATTATTATTATTATTATTATTATTATTATTATTATTATTATTATTATTATTATTATTATTATTATTATTATTATTATTATTATTATTATTATTATTATTATTATTATTATTATTATTATTATTATTATTATTATTATTATTATTATTATTATTATTATTATTATTATTATTATTATTATTATTATTATTATTATTATTATTATTATTATTATTATTATTATTATTATTATTATTATTATTATTATTATTATTATTATTATTATTATTATTATTATTATTATTATTATTATTATTATTATTATTATTATTATTATTATTATTATTATTATTATTATTATTATTATTATTATTATTATTATTATTATTATTATTATTATTATTATTATTATTATTATTATTATTATTATTATTATTATTATTATTATTATTATTATTATTATTATTATTATTATTATTATTATTATTATTATTATTATTATTATTATTATTATTATTATTATTATTATTATTATTATTATTATTATTATTATTATTATTATTCATATTTATTTCACATTGGTTGGTACAAAATTTTACATACGGCCTATAAGGCAAGTATATACAATAAATCAATATCAGTATGTATGTACATTTCATTCTAGTAAGTACAATACATTATATCTCATTTGAGGGGTAAGGGGCGTTGTGGGCTGTTTAGCTTCTTTTGATCCGTCTCTGCCATCGGATTCCTCTGCATCGTTCCCCGGCGGTGTTCATCTGGGTCACTAGGCCAGCTTCATTTTCCCCTCATTGGCGGTTGTTGGGGGCATGTTCGTTTCCGGTTGGTAAGTATTACTCTGGTTCAATTATTTGGTCATTCTGTATGTTATGTTATTATTATTATTATTATTATTATTATTATTATTATTATTATTATTATTATTATTATTATTATTATTATTATTATTATTATTATTATTATTATTATTATTATTATTATTATTATTATTATTATTATTATTATTATTATTATTATTATTATTATTATTATTATTATTATTATTATTATTATTATTATTATTATTATTATTATTATTATTATTATTATTATTATTATTATTATTATTATTATTATTATTATTATTATTATTATTATTATTATTATTATTATTATTATTATTATTATTATTATTATTATTATTATTATTATTATTATTATTATTATTATTATTATTATTATTATTATTATTATTATTATTATTATTATTATTATTATTATTATTATTATTATTATTATTATTATTATTATTATTATTATTATTATTATTATTATTATTATTATTATTATTATTATTATTATTATTATTATTATTATTATTATTATTATTATTATTATTATTATTATTATTATTATTATTATTATTATTATTATTATTATTATTATTATTATTATTATTATTATTATTATTATTATTATTATTATTATTATTATTATTATTATTATTATTATTATTATTATTATTATTATTATTATTATTATTATTATTATTATTATTATTATTATTATTATTATTATTATTATTATTATTATTATTATTATTATTATTATTATTATTATTATTATTATTATTATTATTATTATTATTATTATTATTATTATTATTATTATTATTATTATTATTATTATTATTATTATTATTATTATTATTATTATTATTATTATTATTATTATTATTATTATTATTATTATTATTATTATTATTATTATTATTATTATTATTATTATTATTATTATTATTATTATTATTATTATTATTATTATTATTATTATTATTATTATTATTATTATTATTATTATTATTATTATTATTATTATTATTATTATTATTATTATTATTATTATTATTATTATTATTATTATTATTATTATTATTATTATTATTATTATTATTATTATTATTATTATTATTATTATTATTATTATTATTATTATTATTATTATTATTATTATTATTATTATTATTATTATTATTATTATTATTATTATTATTATTATTATTATTATTATTATTATTATTATTATTATTATTATTATTATTATTATTATTATTATTATTATTATTATTATTATTATTATTATTATTATTATTATTATTATTATTATTATTATTATTATTATTATTATTATTATTATTATTATTATTATTATTATTATTATTATTATTATTATTATTATTATTATTATTATTATTATTATTATTATTATTATTATTATTATTATTATTATTATTATTATTATTATTATTATTATTATTATTATTATTATTATTATTATTATTATTATTATTATTATTATTATTATTATTATTATTATTATTATTATTATTATTATTATTATTATTATTATTATTATTATTATTATTATTATTATTATTATTATTATTATTATTATTATTATTATTATTATTATTATTATTATTATTATTATTATTATTATTATTATTATTATTATTATTATTATTATTATTATTATTATTATTATTATTATTATTATTATTATTATTATTATTATTATTATTATTATTATTATTATTATTATTATTATTATTATTATTATTATTATTATTATTATTATTATTATTATTATTATTATTATTATTATTATTATTATTATTATTATTATTATTATTATTATTATTATTATTATTATTATTATTATTATTATTATTATTATTATTATTATTATTATTATTATTATTATTATTATTATTATTATTATTATTATTATTATTATTATTATTATTATTATTATTATTATTATTATTATTATTATTATTATTATTATTATTATTATTATTATTATTATTATTATTATTATTATTATTATTATTATTATTATTATTATTATTATTATTATTATTATTATTATTATTATTATTATTATTATTATTATTATTATTATTATTATTATTATTATTATTATTATTATTATTATTATTATTATTATTATTATTATTATTATTATTATTATTATTATTATTATTATTATTCATATTTATTTCACATTGGTTGGTACAAAATTTTACATACGGCCTATAAGGCAAGTATATACAATAAATCAATATCAGTATGTATGTACATTTCATTCTAGTAAGTACAATACATTATATCTCATTTGAGGGGTAAGGGGCGTTGTGGGCTGTTTAGCTTCTTTTGATCCGTCTCTGCCATCGGATTCCTCTGCATCGTTCCCCGGCGGTGTTCATCTGGGTCACTAGGCCAGCTTCATTTTCCCCTCATTGGCGGTTGTTGGGGGCATGTTCGTTTCCGGTTGGTAAGTATTACTCTGGTTCAATTATTTGGTCATTCTGTATGTTATGTTATTATTATTATTATTATTATTATTATTATTATTATTATTATTATTATTATTATTATTATTATTATTATTATTATTATTATTATTATTATTATTATTATTATTATTATTATTATTATTATTATTATTATTATTATTATTATTATTATTATTATTATTATTATTATTATTATTATTATTATTATTATTATTATTATTATTATTATTATTATTATTATTATTATTATTATTATTATTATTATTATTATTATTATTATTATTATTATTATTATTATTATTATTATTATTATTATTATTATTATTATTATTATTATTATTATTATTATTATTATTATTATTATTATTATTATTATTATTATTATTATTATTATTATTATTATTATTATTATTATTATTATTATTATTATTATTATTATTATTATTATTATTATTATTATTATTATTATTATTATTATTATTATTATTATTATTATTATTATTATTATTATTATTATTATTATTATTATTATTATTATTATTATTATTATTATTATTATTATTATTATTATTATTATTATTATTATTATTATTATTATTATTATTATTATTATTATTATTATTATTATTATTATTATTATTATTATTATTATTATTATTATTATTATTATTATTATTATTATTATTATTATTATTATTATTATTATTATTATTATTATTATTATTATTATTATTATTATTATTATTATTATTATTATTATTATTATTATTATTATTATTATTATTATTATTATTATTATTATTATTATTATTATTATTATTATTATTATTATTATTATTATTATTATTATTATTATTATTATTATTATTATTATTATTATTATTATTATTATTATTATTATTATTATTATTATTATTATTATTATTATTATTATTATTATTATTATTATTATTATTATTATTATTATTATTATTATTATTATTATTATTATTATTATTATTATTATTATTATTATTATTATTATTATTA
This sequence comes from Harpalus rubripes, assembly GCA_963082715.1. Classification (NCBI taxonomy): domain Eukaryota; kingdom Metazoa; phylum Arthropoda; class Insecta; order Coleoptera; family Carabidae; genus Harpalus; species Harpalus rubripes. The sequence goes on from CAUJCB010000736.1 coordinate 8,445, forward strand.
TTATTATTATTATTATTATTATTATTATTATTATTATTATTATTATTATTATTATTATTATTATTATTATTATTATTATTATTATTATTATTATTATTATTATTATTATTATTATTATTATTATTATTATTATTATTATTATTATTATTATTATTATTATTATTATTATTATTATTATTATTATTATTATTATTATTATTATTATTATTATTATTATTATTATTATTATTATTATTATTATTATTATTATTATTATTATTATTATTATTATTATTATTATTATTATTATTATTATTATTATTATTATTATTATTATTATTATTATTATTATTATTATTATTATTATTATTATTATTATTATTATTATTATTATTATTATTATTATTATTATTATTATTATTATTATTATTATTATTATTATTATTATTATTATTATTATTATTATTATTATTATTATTATTATTATTATTATTATTATTATTATTATTATTATTATTATTATTATTATTATTATTATTATTATTATTATTATTATTATTATTATTATTATTATTATTATTATTATTATTATTATTATTATTATTATTATTATTATTATTATTATTATTATTATTATTATTATTATTATTATTATTATTATTATTATTATTATTATTATTATTATTATTATTATTATTATTATTATTATTATTATTATTATTATTATTATTATTATTATTATTATTATTATTATTATTATTATTATTATTATTATTATTATTATTATTATTATTATTATTATTATTATTATTCATATTTATTTCACATTGGTTGGTACAAAATTTTACATACGGCCTATAAGGCAAGTATATACAATAAATCAATATCAGTATGTATGTACATTTCATTCTAGTAAGTACAATACATTATATCTCATTTGAGGGGTAAGGGGCGTTGTGGGCTGTTTAGCTTCTTTTGATCCGTCTCTGCCATCGGATTCCTCTGCATCGTTCCCCGGCGGTGTTCATCTGGGTCACTAGGCCAGCTTCATTTTCCCCTCATTGGCGGTTGTTGGGGGCATGTTCGTTTCCGGTTGGTAAGTATTACTCTGGTTCAATTATTTGGTCATTCTGTATGTTATGTTATTATTATTATTATTATTATTATTATTATTATTATTATTATTATTATTATTATTATTATTATTATTATTATTATTATTATTATTATTATTATTATTATTATTATTATTATTATTATTATTATTATTATTATTATTATTATTATTATTATTATTATTATTATTATTATTATTATTATTATTATTATTATTATTATTATTATTATTATTATTATTATTATTATTATTATTATTATTATTATTATTATTATTATTATTATTATTATTATTATTATTATTATTATTATTATTATTATTATTATTATTATTATTATTATTATTATTATTATTATTATTATTATTATTATTATTATTATTATTATTATTATTATTATTATTATTATTATTATTATTATTATTATTATTATTATTATTATTATTATTATTATTATTATTATTATTATTATTATTATTATTATTATTATTATTATTATTATTATTATTATTATTATTATTATTATTATTATTATTATTATTATTATTATTATTATTATTATTATTATTATTATTATTATTATTATTATTATTATTATTATTATTATTATTATTATTATTATTATTATTATTATTATTATTATTATTATTATTATTATTATTATTATTATTATTATTATTATTATTATTATTATTATTATTATTATTATTATTATTATTATTATTATTATTATTATTATTATTATTATTATTATTATTATTATTATTATTATTATTATTATTATTATTATTATTATTATTATTATTATTATTATTATTATTATTATTATTATTATTATTATTATTATTATTATTATTATTATTATTATTATTATTATTATTATTATTATTATTATTATTATTATTATTATTATTATTATTATTATTATTATTATTATTATTATTATTATTATTATTATTATTATTATTATTATTATTATTATTATTATTATTATTATTATTATTATTATTATTATTATTATTATTATTATTATTATTATTATTATTATTATTATTATTATTATTATTATTATTATTATTATTATTATTATTATTATTATTATTATTATTATTATTATTATTATTATTATTATTATTATTATTATTATTATTATTATTATTATTATTATTATTATTATTATTATTATTATTATTATTATTATTATTATTATTATTATTATTATTATTATTATTATTATTATTATTATTATTATTATTATTATTATTATTATTATTATTATTATTATTATTATTATTATTATTATTATTATTATTATTATTATTATTATTATTATTATTATTATTATTATTATTATTATTATTATTATTATTATTATTATTATTATTATTATTATTATTATTATTATTATTATTATTATTATTATTATTATTATTATTATTATTATTATTATTATTATTATTATTATTATTATTATTATTATTATTATTATTATTATTATTATTATTATTATTATTATTATTATTATTATTATTATTATTATTATTATTATTATTATTATTATTATTATTATTATTATTATTATTATTATTATTATTATTATTATTATTATTATTATTATTATTATTATTATTATTATTATTATTATTATTATTATTATTATTATTATTATTATTATTATTATTATTATTATTATTATTATTATTATTATTATTATTATTATTATTATTATTATTATTATTATTATTATTATTATTATTATTATTATTATTATTATTATTATTATTATTATTATTATTATTATTATTATTATTATTATTATTATTATTATTATTATTATTATTATTATTATTATTATTATTATTATTATTATTATTATTATTATTATTATTATTATTATTATTATTATTATTATTATTATTATTATTATTATTATTATTATTATTATTATTATTATTATTATTATTATTATTATTATTATTATTATTATTATTATTATTATTATTATTATTATTATTATTATTATTATTATTATTATTATTATTATTATTATTATTATTATTATTATTATTATTATTATTATTATTATTATTATTATTATTATTATTATTATTATTATTATTATTATTATTATTATTATTATTATTATTATTATTATTATTATTATTATTATTATTATTATTATTATTATTATTATTATTATTATTATTATTATTATTATTATTATTATTATTATTATTATTATTATTATTATTATTATTATTATTATTATTATTATTATTATTATTATTATTATTATTATTATTATTATTATTATTATTATTATTATTATTATTATTATTATTATTATTATTATTATTATTATTATTATTATTATTATTATTATTATTATTATTATTATTATTATTATTATTATTATTATTATTATTATTATTATTATTATTATTATTATTATTATTATTATTATTATTATTATTATTATTATTATTATTATTATTATTATTATTATTATTATTATTATTATTATTATTATTATTATTATTATTATTATTATTATTATTATTATTATTATTATTATTATTATTATTATTATTATTATTATTATTATTATTATTATTATTATTATTATTATTATTATTATTATTATTATTATTATTATTATTATTATTATTATTATTATTATTATTATTATTATTATTATTATTATTATTATTATTATTATTATTATTATTATTATTATTATTATTATTATTATTATTATTATTATTATTATTATTATTATTATTATTATTATTATTATTATTATTATTATTATTATTATTATTATTATTATTATTATTATTATTATTATTATTATTATTATTATTATTATTATTATTATTATTATTATTATTATTATTATTATTATTATTATTATTATTATTATTATTATTATTATTATTATTATTATTATTATTATTATTATTATTATTATTATTATTATTATTATTATTATTATTATTATTATTATTATTATTATTATTATTATTATTATTATTATTATTATTATTATTATTATTATTATTATTATTATTATTATTATTATTATTATTATTATTATTATTATTATTATTATTATTATTATTATTATTATTATTATTATTATTATTATTATTATTATTATTATTATTATTATTATTATTATTATTATTATTATTATTATTATTATTATTATTATTATTATTATTATTATTATTATTATTATTATTATTATTATTATTATTATTATTATTATTATTATTATTATTATTATTATTATTATTATTATTATTATTATTATTATTATTATTATTATTATTATTATTATTATTATTATTATTATTATTATTATTATTATTATTATTATTATTATTATTATTATTATTATTATTATTATTATTATTATTATTATTATTATTATTATTATTATTATTATTATTATTATTATTATTATTATTATTATTATTATTATTATTATTATTATTATTATTATTATTATTATTATTATTATTATTATTATTATTATTATTATTATTATTATTATTATTATTATTATTATTATTATTATTATTATTATTATTATTATTATTATTATTATTATTATTATTATTATTATTATTATTATTATTATTATTATTATTATTATTATTATTATTATTATTATTATTATTATTATTATTATTATTATTATTATTATTATTATTATTATTATTATTATTATTATTATTATTATTATTATTATTATTATTATTATTATTATTATTATTATTATTATTATTATTATTATTATTATTATTATTATTATTATTATTATTATTATTATTATTATTATTATTATTATTATTATTATTATTATTATTATTATTATTATTATTATTATTATTATTATTATTATTATTATTATTATTATTATTATTATTATTATTATTATTATTATTATTATTATTATTATTATTATTATTATTATTATTATTATTATTATTATTATTATTATTATTATTATTATTATTATTATTATTATTATTATTATTATTATTATTATTATTATTATTATTATTATTATTATTATTATTATTATTATTATTATTATTATTATTATTATTATTATTATTATTATTATTATTATTATTATTATTATTATTATTATTATTATTATTATTATTATTATTATTATTATTATTATTATTATTATTATTATTATTATTATTATTATTATTATTATTATTATTATTATTATTATTATTATTATTATTATTATTATTATTATTATTATTATTATTATTATTATTATTATTATTATTATTATTATTATTATTATTATTATTATTATTATTATTATTATTATTATTATTATTATTATTATTATTATTATTATTATTATTATTATTATTATTATTATTATTATTATTATTATTATTATTATTATTATTATTATTATTATTATTATTATTATTATTATTATTATTATTATTATTATTATTATTATTATTATTATTATTATTATTATTATTATTATTATTATTATTATTATTATTATTATTATTATTATTATTATTATTATTATTATTATTATTATTATTATTATTATTATTATTATTATTATTATTATTATTATTATTATTATTATTATTATTATTATTATTATTATTATTATTATTATTATTATTATTATTATTATTATTATTATTATTATTATTATTATTATTATTATTATTATTATTATTATTATTATTATTATTATTATTATTATTATTATTATTATTATTATTATTATTATTATTATTATTATTATTATTATTATTATTATTATTATTATTATTATTATTATTATTATTATTATTATTATTATTATTATTATTATTATTATTATTATTATTATTATTATTATTATTATTATTATTATTATTATTATTATTATTATTATTATTATTATTATTATTATTATTATTATTATTATTATTATTATTATTATTATTATTATTATTATTATTATTATTATTATTATTATTATTATTATTATTATTATTATTATTATTATTATTATTATTATTATTATTATTATTATTATTATTATTATTATTATTATTATTATTATTATTATTATTATTATTATTATTATTATTATTATTATTATTATTATTATTATTATTATTATTATTATTATTATTATTATTATTATTATTATTATTATTATTATTATTATTATTATTATTATTATTATTATTATTATTATTATTATTATTATTATTATTATTATTATTATTATTATTATTATTATTATTATTATTATTATTATTATTATTATTATTATTATTATTATTATTATTATTATTATTATTATTATTATTATTATTATTATTATTATTATTATTATTATTATTATTATTATTATTATTATTATTATTATTATTATTATTATTATTATTATTATTATTATTATTATTATTATTATTATTATTATTATTATTATTATTATTATTATTATTATTATTATTATTATTATTATTATTATTATTATTATTATTATTATTATTATTATTATTATTATTATTATTATTATTATTATTATTATTATTATTATTATTATTATTATTATTATTATTATTATTATTATTATTATTATTATTATTATTATTATTATTATTATTATTATTATTATTATTATTATTATTATTATTATTATTATTATTATTATTATTATTATTATTATTATTATTATTATTATTATTATTATTATTATTATTATTATTATTATTATTATTATTATTATTATTATTATTATTATTATTATTATTATTATTATTATTATTATTATTATTATTATTATTATTATTATTATTATTATTATTATTATTATTATTATTATTATTATTATTATTATTATTATTATTATTATTATTATTATTATTATTATTATTATTATTATTATTATTATTATTATTATTATTATTATTATTATTATTATTATTATTATTATTATTATTATTATTATTATTATTATTATTATTATTATTATTATTATTATTATTATTATTATTATTATTATTATTATTATTATTATTATTATTATTATTATTATTATTATTATTATTATTATTATTATTATTATTATTATTATTATTATTATTATTATTATTATTATTATTATTATTATTATTATTATTATTATTATTATTATTATTATTATTATTATTATTATTATTATTATTATTATTATTATTATTATTATTATTATTATTATTATTATTATTATTATTATTATTATTATTATTATTATTATTATTATTATTATTATTATTATTATTATTATTATTATTATTATTATTATTATTATTATTATTATTATTATTATTATTATTATTATTATTATTATTATTATTATTATTATTATTATTATTATTATTATTATTATTATTATTATTATTATTATTATTATTATTATTATTATTATTATTATTATTATTATTATTATTATTATTATTATTATTATTATTATTATTATTATTATTATTATTATTATTATTATTATTATTATTATTATTATTATTATTATTATTATTATTATTATTATTATTATTATTATTATTATTATTATTATTATTATTATTATTATTATTATTATTATTATTATTATTATTATTATTATTATTATTATTATTATTATTATTATTATTATTATTATTATTATTATTATTATTATTATTATTATTATTATTATTATTATTATTATTATTATTATTATTATTATTATTATTATTATTATTATTATTATTATTATTATTATTATTATTATTATTATTATTATTATTATTATTATTATTATTATTATTATTATTATTATTATTATTATTATTATTATTATTATTATTATTATTATTATTATTATTATTATTATTATTATTATTATTATTATTATTATTATTATTATTATTATTATTATTATTATTATTATTATTATTATTATTATTATTATTATTATTATTATTATTATTATTATTATTATTATTATTATTATTATTATTATTATTATTATTATTATTATTATTATTATTATTATTATTATTATTATTATTATTATTATTATTATTATTATTATTATTATTATTATTATTATTATTATTATTATTATTATTATTATTATTATTATTATTATTATTATTATTATTATTATTATTATTATTATTATTATTATTATTATTATTATTATTATTATTATTATTATTATTATTATTATTATTATTATTATTATTATTATTATTATTATTATTATTATTATTATTATTATTATTATTATTATTATTATTATTATTATTATTATTATTATTATTATTATTATTATTATTATTATTATTATTATTATTATTATTATTATTATTATTATTATTATTATTATTATTATTATTATTATTATTATTATTATTATTATTATTATTATTATTATTATTATTATTATTATTATTATTATTATTATTATTATTATTATTATTATTATTATTATTATTATTATTATTATTATTATTATTATTATTATTATTATTATTATTATTATTATTATTATTATTATTATTATTATTATTATTATTATTATTATTATTATTATTATTATTATTATTATTATTATTATTATTATTATTATTATTATTATTATTATTATTATTATTATTATTATTATTATTATTATTATTATTATTATTATTATTATTATTATTATTATTATTATTATTATTATTATTATTATTATTATTATTATTATTATTATTATTATTATTATTATTATTATTATTATTATTATTATTATTATTATTATTATTATTATTATTATTATTATTATTATTATTATTATTATTATTATTATTATTATTATTATTATTATTATTATTATTATTATTATTATTATTATTATTATTATTATTATTATTATTATTATTATTATTATTATTATTATTATTATTATTATTATTATTATTATTATTATTATTATTATTATTATTATTATTATTATTATTATTATTATTATTATTATTATTATTATTATTATTATTATTATTATTATTATTATTATTATTATTATTATTATTATTATTATTATTATTATTATTATTATTATTATTATTATTATTATTATTATTATTATTATTATTATTATTATTATTATTATTATTATTATTATTATTATTATTATTATTATTATTATTATTATTATTATTATTATTATTATTATTATTATTATTATTATTATTATTATTATTATTATTATTATTATTATTATTATTATTATTATTATTATTATTATTATTATTATTATTATTATTATTATTATTATTATTATTATTATTATTATTATTATTATTATTATTATTATTATTATTATTATTATTATTATTATTATTATTATTATTATTATTATTATTATTATTATTATTATTATTATTATTATTATTATTATTATTATTATTATTATTATTATTATTATTATTATTATTATTATTATTATTATTATTATTATTATTATTATTATTATTATTATTATTATTATTATTATTATTATTATTATTATTATTATTATTATTATTATTATTATTATTATTATTATTATTATTATTATTATTATTATTATTATTATTATTATTATTATTATTATTATTATTATTATTATTATTATTATTATTATTATTATTATTATTATTATTATTATTATTATTATTATTATTATTATTATTATTATTATTATTATTATTATTATTATTATTATTATTATTATTATTATTATTATTATTATTATTATTATTATTATTATTATTATTATTATTATTATTATTATTATTATTATTATTATTATTATTATTATTATTATTATTATTATTATTATTATTATTATTATTATTATTATTATTATTATTATTATTATTATTATTATTATTATTATTATTATTATTATTATTATTATTATTATTATTATTATTATTATTATTATTATTATTATTATTATTATTATTATTATTATTATTATTATTATTATTATTATTATTATTATTATTATTATTATTATTATTATTATTATTATTATTATTATTATTATTATTATTATTATTATTATTATTATTATTATTATTATTATTATTATTATTATTATTATTATTATTATTACGGTCATCGGTGGTCGTGTGGTCAAGAGTGCTCGCCTGGCATACAAGGTTGCTCGTGTGGGACCGCGTTCGATTCCCACACGAGTCAGTTTTTAATCAAAAAACCAACACACCCCGATGAGTCCGAGTGGCAGCAGAGGTCACTATAAGCTACTCTGCATGTAACGAGGGTGTCAACAGAGGGCAATAAAAATATCTCTGTATAATTGTATATATATGTAAAAAAATTGTATATGTAAAATTGTGATAATTTGTATAGGTCAAATGACCTTATAACAAATAAATACATTATTATTATTATTATTATTATTATTATTATTATTATTATTATTATTATTATTATTATTATTATTATTATTATTATTATTATTATTATTATTATTATTATTATTATTATTATTATTATTATTATTATTATTATTATTATTATTATTATTATTATTATTATTATTATTATTATTATTATTATTATTATTATTATTATTATTATTATTATTATTATTATTATTATTATTATTATTATTATTATTATTATTATTATTATTATTATTATTATTATTATTATTATTATTATTATTATTATTATTATTATTATTATTATTATTATTATTATTATTATTATTATTATTATTATTATTATTATTATTATTATTATTATTATTATTATTATTATTATTATTATTATTATTATTATTATTATTATTATTATTATTATTATTATTATTATTATTATTATTATTATTATTATTATTATTATTATTATTATTATTATTATTATTATTATTATTATTATTATTATTATTATTATTATTATTATTATTATTATTATTATTATTATTATTATTATTATTATTATTATTATTATTATTATTATTATTATTATTATTATTATTATTATTATTATTATTATTATTATTATTATTATTATTATTATTATTATTATTATTATTATTATTATTATTATTATTATTATTATTATTATTATTATTATTATTATTATTATTATTATTATTATTATTATTATTATTATTATTATTATTATTATTATTATTATTATTATTATTATTATTATTATTATTATTATTATTATTATTATTATTATTATTATTATTATTATTATTATTATTATTATTATTATTATTATTATTATTATTATTATTATTATTATTATTATTATTATTATTATTATTATTATTATTATTATTATTATTATTATTATTATTATTATTATTATTATTATTATTATTATTATTATTATTATTATTATTATTATTATTATTATTATTATTATTATTATTATTATTATTATTATTATTATTATTATTATTATTATTATTATTATTATTATTATTATTATTATTATTATTATTATTATTATTATTATTATTATTATTATTATTATTATTATTATTATTATTATTATTATTATTATTATTATTATTATTATTATTATTATTATTATTATTATTATTATTATTATTATTATTATTATTATTATTATTATTATTATTATTATTATTATTATTATTATTATTATTATTATTATTATTATTATTATTATTATTATTATTATTATTATTATTATTATTATTATTATTATTATTATTATTATTATTATTATTATTATTATTATTATTATTATTATTATTATTATTATTATTATTATTATTATTATTATTATTATTATTATTATTATTATTATTATTATTATTATTATTATTATTATTATTATTATTATTATTATTATTATTATTATTATTATTATTATTATTATTATTATTATTATTATTATTATTATTATTATTATTATTATTATTATTATTATTATTATTATTATTATTATTATTATTATTATTATTATTATTATTATTATTATTATTATTATTATTATTATTATTATTATTATTATTATTATTATTATTATTATTATTATTATTATTATTATTATTATTATTATTATTATTATTATTATTATTATTATTATTATTATTATTATTATTATTATTATTATTATTATTATTATTATTATTATTACGGTCATCGGTGGTCGTGTGGTCAAGAGTGCTCGCCTGGCATACAAGGTTGCTCGTGTGGGACCGCGTTCGATTCCCACACGAGTCAGTTTTTAATCAAAAAACCAACACACCCCGATGAGTCCGAGTGGCAGCAGAGGTCACTATAAGCTACTCTGCATGTAACGAGGGTGTCAACAGAGGGCAATAAAAATATCTCTGTATAATTGTATATATATGTAAAAAAATTGTATATGTAAAATTGTGATAATTTGTATAGGTCAAATGACCTTATAACAAATAAATACATTATTATTATTATTATTATTATTATTATTATTATTATTATTATTATTATTATTATTATTATTATTATTATTATTATTATTATTATTATTATTATTATTATTATTATTATTATTATTATTATTATTATTATTATTATTATTATTATTATTATTATTATTATTATTATTATTATTATTATTATTATTATTATTATTATTATTATTATTATTATTATTATTATTATTATTATTATTATTATTATTATTATTATTATTATTATTATTATTATTATTATTATTATTATTATTATTATTATTATTATTATTATTATTATTATTATTATTATTATTATTATTATTATTATTATTATTATTATTATTATTATTATTATTATTATTATTATTATTATTATTATTATTATTATTATTATTATTATTATTATTATTATTATTATTATTATTATTATTATTATTATTATTATTATTATTATTATTATTATTATTATTATTATTATTATTATTATTATTATTATTATTATTATTATTATTATTATTATTATTATTATTATTATTATTATTATTATTATTATTATTATTATTATTATTATTATTATTATTATTATTATTATTATTATTATTATTATTATTATTATTATTATTATTATTATTATTATTATTATTATTATTATTATTATTATTATTATTATTATTATTATTATTATTATTATTATTATTATTATTATTATTATTATTATTATTATTATTATTATTATTATTATTATTATTATTATTATTATTATTATTATTATTATTATTATTATTATTATTATTATTATTATTATTATTATTATTATTATTATTATTATTATTATTATTATTATTATTATTATTATTATTATTATTATTATTATTATTATTATTATTATTATTATTATTATTATTATTATTATTATTATTATTATTATTATTATTATTATTATTATTATTATTATTATTATTATTATTATTATTATTATTATTATTATTATTATTATTATTATTATTATTATTATTATTATTATTATTATTATTATTATTATTATTATTATTATTATTATTATTATTATTATTATTATTATTATTATTATTATTATTATTATTATTATTATTATTATTATTATTATTATTATTATTATTATTATTATTATTATTATTATTATTATTATTATTATTATTATTATTATTATTATTATTATTATTATTATTATTATTATTATTATTATTATTATTATTATTATTATTATTATTATTATTATTATTATTATTATTATTATTATTATTATTATTATTATTATTATTATTATTATTATTATTATTATTATTATTATTATTATTATTATTATTATTATTATTATTATTATTATTATTATTATTATTATTATTATTATTATTATTATTATTATTATTATTATTATTATTATTATTATTATTATTATTATTATTATTATTATTATTATTATTATTATTATTATTATTATTATTATTATTATTATTATTATTATTATTATTATTATTATTATTATTATTATTATTATTATTATTATTATTATTATTATTATTATTATTATTATTATTATTATTATTATTATTATTATTATTATTATTATTATTATTATTATTATTATTATTATTATTATTATTATTATTATTATTATTATTATTATTATTATTATTATTATTATTATTATTATTATTATTATTATTATTATTATTATTATTATTATTATTATTATTATTATTATTATTATTATTATTATTATTATTATTATTATTATTATTATTATTATTATTATTATTATTATTATTATTATTATTATTATTATTATTATTATTATTATTATTATTATTATTATTATTATTATTATTATTATTATTATTATTATTATTATTATTATTATTATTATTATTATTATTATTATTATTATTATTATTATTATTATTATTATTATTATTATTATTATTATTATTATTATTATTATTATTATTATTATTATTATTATTATTATTATTATTATTATTATTATTATTATTATTATTATTATTATTATTATTATTATTATTATTATTATTATTATTATTATTATTATTATTATTATTATTATTATTATTATTATTATTATTATTATTATTATTATTATTATTATTATTATTATTATTATTATTATTATTATTATTATTATTATTATTATTATTATTATTATTATTATTATTATTATTATTATTATTATTATTATTATTATTATTATTATTATTATTATTATTATTATTATTATTATTATTATTATTATTATTATTATTATTATTATTATTATTATTATTATTATTATTATTATTATTATTATTATTATTATTATTATTATTATTATTATTATTATTATTATTATTATTATTATTATTATTATTATTATTATTATTATTATTATTATTATTATTATTATTATTATTATTATTATTATTATTATTATTATTATTATTATTATTATTATTATTATTATTATTATTATTATTATTATTATTATTATTATTATTATTATTATTATTATTATTATTATTATTATTATTATTATTATTATTATTATTATTATTATTATTATTATTATTATTATTATTATTATTATTATTATTATTATTATTATTATTATTATTATTATTATTATTATTATTATTATTATTATTATTATTATTATTATTATTATTATTATTATTATTATTATTATTATTATTATTATTATTATTATTATTATTATTATTATTATTATTATTATTATTATTATTATTATTATTATTATTATTATTATTATTATTATTATTATTATTATTATTATTATTATTATTATTATTATTATTATTATTATTATTATTATTATTATTATTATTATTATTATTATTATTATTATTATTATTATTATTATTATTATTATTATTATTATTATTATTATTATTATTATTATTATTATTATTATTATTATTATTATTATTATTATTATTATTATTATTATTATTATTATTATTATTATTATTATTATTATTATTATTATTATTATTATTATTATTATTATTATTATTATTATTATTATTATTATTATTATTATTATTATTATTATTATTATTATTATTATTATTATTATTATTATTATTATTATTATTATTATTATTATTATTATTATTATTATTATTATTATTATTATTATTATTATTATTATTATTATTATTATTATTATTATTATTATTATTATTATTATTATTATTATTATTATTATTATTATTATTATTATTATTATTATTATTATTATTATTATTATTATTATTATTATTATTATTATTATTATTATTATTATTATTATTATTATTATTATTATTATTATTATTATTATTATTATTATTATTATTATTATTATTATTATTATTATTATTATTATTATTATTATTATTATTATTATTATTATTATTATTATTATTATTATTATTATTATTATTATTATTATTATTATTATTATTATTATTATTATTATTATTATTATTATTATTATTATTATTATTATTATTATTATTATTATTATTATTATTATTATTATTATTATTATTATTATTATTATTATTATTATTATTATTATTATTATTATTATTATTATTATTATTATTATTATTATTATTATTATTATTATTATTATTATTATTATTATTATTATTATTATTATTATTATTATTATTATTATTATTATTATTATTATTATTATTATTATTATTATTATTATTATTATTATTATTATTATTATTATTATTATTATTATTATTATTATTATTATTATTATTATTATTATTATTATTATTATTATTATTATTATTATTATTATTATTATTATTATTATTATTATTATTATTATTATTATTATTATTATTATTATTATTATTATTATTATTATTATTATTATTATTATTATTATTATTATTATTATTATTATTATTATTATTATTATTATTATTATTATTATTATTATTATTATTATTATTATTATTATTATTATTATTATTATTATTATTATTATTATTATTATTATTATTATTATTATTATTATTATTATTATTATTATTATTATTATTATTATTATTATTATTATTATTATTATTATTATTATTATTATTATTATTATTATTATTATTATTATTATTATTATTATTATTATTATTATTATTATTATTATTATTATTATTATTATTATTATTATTATTATTATTATTATTATTATTATTATTATTATTATTATTATTATTATTATTATTATTATTATTATTATTATTATTATTATTATTATTATTATTATTATTATTATTATTATTATTATTATTATTATTATTATTATTATTATTATTATTATTATTATTATTATTATTATTATTATTATTATTATTATTATTATTATTATTATTATTATTATTATTATTATTATTATTATTATTATTATTATTATTATTATTATTATTATTATTATTATTATTATTATTATTATTATTATTATTATTATTATTATTATTATTATTATTATTATTATTATTATTATTATTATTATTATTATTATTATTATTATTATTATTATTATTATTATTATTATTATTATTATTATTATTATTATTATTATTATTATTATTATTATTATTATTATTATTATTATTATTATTATTATTATTATTATTATTATTATTATTATTATTATTACGGTCATCGGTGGTCGTGTGGTCAAGAGTGCTCGCCTGGCATACAAGGTTGCTCGTGTGGGACCGCGTTCGATTCCCACACGAGTCAGTTTTTAATCAAAAAACCAACACACCCCGATGAGTCCGAGTGGCAGCAGAGGTCACTATAAGCTACTCTGCATGTAACGAGGGTGTCAACAGAGGGCAATAAAAATATCTCTGTATAATTGTATATATATGTAAAAAAATTGTATATGTAAAATTGTGATAATTTGTATAGGTCAAATGACCTTATAACAAATAAATACATTATTATTATTATTATTATTATTATTATTATTATTATTATTATTATTATTATTATTATTATTATTATTATTATTATTATTATTATTATTATTATTATTATTATTATTATTATTATTATTATTATTATTATTATTATTATTATTATTATTATTATTATTATTATTATTATTATTATTATTATTATTATTATTATTATTATTATTATTATTATTATTATTATTATTATTATTATTATTATTATTATTATTATTATTATTATTATTATTATTATTATTATTATTATTATTATTATTATTATTATTATTATTATTATTATTATTATTATTATTATTATTATTATTATTATTATTATTATTATTATTATTATTATTATTATTATTATTATTATTATTATTATTATTATTATTATTATTATTATTATTATTATTATTATTATTATTATTATTATTATTATTATTATTATTATTATTATTATTATTATTATTATTATTATTATTATTATTATTATTATTATTATTATTATTATTATTATTATTATTATTATTATTATTATTATTATTATTATTATTATTATTATTATTATTATTATTATTATTATTATTATTATTATTATTATTATTATTATTATTATTATTATTATTATTATTATTATTATTATTATTATTATTATTATTATTATTATTATTATTATTATTATTATTATTATTATTATTATTATTATTATTATTATTATTATTATTATTATTATTATTATTATTATTATTATTATTATTATTATTATTATTATTATTATTATTATTATTATTATTATTATTATTATTATTATTATTATTATTATTATTATTATTATTATTATTATTATTATTATTATTATTATTATTATTATTATTATTATTATTATTATTATTATTATTATTATTATTATTATTATTATTATTATTATTATTATTATTATTATTATTATTATTATTATTATTATTATTATTATTATTATTATTATTATTATTATTATTATTATTATTATTATTATTATTATTATTATTATTATTATTATTATTATTATTATTATTATTATTATTATTATTATTATTATTATTATTATTATTATTATTATTATTATTATTATTATTATTATTATTATTATTATTATTATTATTATTATTATTATTATTATTATTATTATTATTATTATTATTATTATTATTATTATTATTATTATTATTATTATTATTATTATTATTATTATTATTATTATTATTATTATTATTATTATTATTATTATTATTATTATTATTATTATTATTATTATTATTATTATTATTATTATTATTATTATTATTATTATTATTATTATTATTATTATTATTATTATTATTATTATTATTATTATTATTATTATTATTATTATTATTATTATTATTATTATTATTATTATTATTATTATTATTATTATTATTATTATTATTATTATTATTATTATTATTATTATTATTATTATTCATATTTATTTCACATTGGTTGGTACAAAATTTTACATACGGCCTATAAGGCAAGTATATACAATAAATCAATATCAGTATGTATGTACATTTCATTCTAGTAAGTACAATACATTATATCTCATTTGAGGGGTAAGGGGCGTTGTGGGCTGTTTAGCTTCTTTTGATCCGTCTCTGCCATCGGATTCCTCTGCATCGTTCCCCGGCGGTGTTCATCTGGGTCACTAGGCCAGCTTCATTTTCCCCTCATTGGCGGTTGTTGGGGGCACGTTCGTTTCCGGTTGGTAAGTATTACTCTGGTTCAATTATTTGGTCATTCTGTATGTTATGTTATTATTATTATTATTATTATTATTATTATTATTATTATTATTATTATTATTATTATTATTATTATTATTATTATTATTATTATTATTATTATTATTATTATTATTATTATTATTATTATTATTATTATTATTATTATTATTATTATTATTATTATTATTATTATTATTATTATTATTATTATTATTATTATTATTATTATTATTATTATTATTATTATTATTATTATTATTATTATTATTATTATTATTATTATTATTATTATTATTATTATTATTATTATTATTATTATTATTATTATTATTATTATTATTATTATTATTATTATTATTATTATTATTATTATTATTATTATTATTATTATTATTATTATTATTATTATTATTATTATTATTATTATTATTATTATTATTATTATTATTATTATTATTATTATTATTATTATTATTATTATTATTATTATTATTATTATTATTATTATTATTATTATTATTATTATTATTATTATTATTATTATTATTATTATTATTATTATTATTATTATTATTATTATTATTATTATTATTATTATTATTATTATTATTATTATTATTATTATTATTATTATTATTATTATTATTATTATTATTATTATTATTATTATTATTATTATTATTATTATTATTATTATTATTATTATTATTATTATTATTATTATTATTATTATTATTATTATTATTATTATTATTATTATTATTATTATTATTATTATTATTATTATTATTATTATTATTATTATTATTATTATTATTATTATTATTATTATTATTATTATTATTATTATTATTATTATTATTATTATTATTATTATTATTATTATTATTATTATTATTATTATTATTATTATTATTATTATTATTATTATTATTATTATTATTATTATTATTATTATTATTATTATTATTATTATTATTATTATTATTATTATTATTATTATTATTATTATTATTATTATTATTATTATTATTATTATTATTATTATTATTATTATTATTATTATTATTATTATTATTATTATTATTATTATTATTATTATTATTATTATTATTATTATTATTATTATTATTATTATTATTATTATTATTATTATTATTATTATTATTATTATTATTATTATTATTATTATTATTATTATTATTATTATTATTATTATTATTATTATTATTATTATTATTATTATTATTATTATTATTATTATTATTATTATTATTATTATTATTATTATTATTATTATTATTATTATTATTATTATTATTATTATTATTATTATTATTATTATTATTATTATTATTATTATTATTATTATTATTATTATTATTATTATTATTATTATTATTATTATTATTATTATTATTATTATTATTATTATTATTATTATTATTATTATTATTATTATTATTATTATTATTATTATTATTATTATTATTATTATTATTATTATTATTATTATTATTATTATTATTATTATTATTATTATTATTATTATTATTATTATTATTATTATTATTATTATTATTATTATTATTATTATTATTATTATTATTATTATTATTATTATTATTATTATTATTATTATTATTATTATTATTATTATTATTATTATTATTATTATTATTATTATTATTATTATTATTATTATTATTATTATTATTATTATTATTATTATTATTATTATTATTATTATTATTATTATTATTATTATTATTATTATTATTATTATTATTATTATTATTATTATTATTATTATTATTATTATTATTATTATTATTATTATTATTATTATTATTATTATTATTATTATTATTATTATTATTATTATTATTATTATTATTATTATTATTATTATTATTATTATTATTATTATTATTATTATTATTATTATTATTATTATTATTATTATTATTATTATTATTATTATTATTATTATTATTATTATTATTATTATTATTATTATTATTATTATTATTATTATTATTATTATTATTATTATTATTATTATTATTATTATTATTATTATTATTATTATTATTATTATTATTATTATTATTATTATTATTATTATTATTATTATTATTATTATTATTATTATTATTATTATTATTATTATTATTATTATTATTATTATTATTATTATTATTATTATTATTATTATTATTATTATTATTATTATTATTATTATTATTATTATTATTATTATTATTATTATTATTATTATTATTATTATTATTATTATTATTATTATTATTATTATTATTATTATTATTATTATTATTATTATTATTATTATTATTATTATTATTATTATTATTATTATTATTATTATTATTATTATTATTATTATTATTATTATTATTATTATTATTATTATTATTATTATTATTATTATTATTATTATTATTATTATTATTATTCATATTTATTTCACATTGGTTGGTACAAAATTTTACATACGGCCTATAAGGCAAGTATATACAATAAATCAATATCAGTATGTATGTACATTTCATTCTAGTAAGTACAATACATTATATCTCATTTGAGGGGTAAGGGGCGTTGTGGGCTGTTTAGCTTCTTTTGATCCGTCTCTGCCATCGGATTCCTCTGCATCGTTCCCCGGCGGTGTTCATCTGGGTCACTAGGCCAGCTTCATTTTCCCCTCATTGGCGGTTGTTGGGGGCATGTTCGTTTCCGGTTGGTAAGTATTACTCTGGTTCAATTATTTGGTCATTCTGTATGTTATGTTATTATTATTATTATTATTATTATTATTATTATTATTATTATTATTATTATTATTATTATTATTATTATTATTATTATTATTATTATTATTATTATTATTATTATTATTATTATTATTATTATTATTATTATTATTATTATTATTATTATTATTATTATTATTATTATTATTATTATTATTATTATTATTATTATTATTATTATTATTATTATTATTATTATTATTATTATTATTATTATTATTATTATTATTATTATTATTATTATTATTATTATTATTATTATTATTATTATTATTATTATTATTATTATTATTATTATTATTATTATTATTATTATTATTATTATTATTATTATTATTATTATTATTATTATTATTATTATTATTATTATTATTATTATTATTATTATTATTATTATTATTATTATTATTATTATTATTATTATTATTATTATTATTATTATTATTATTATTATTATTATTATTATTATTATTATTATTATTATTATTATTATTATTATTATTATTATTATTATTATTATTATTATTATTATTATTATTATTATTATTATTATTATTATTATTATTATTATTATTATTATTATTATTATTATTATTATTATTATTATTATTATTATTATTATTATTATTATTATTATTATTATTATTATTATTATTATTATTATTATTATTATTATTATTATTATTATTATTATTATTATTATTATTATTATTATTATTATTATTATTATTATTATTATTATTATTATTATTATTATTATTATTATTATTATTATTATTATTATTATTATTATTATTATTATTATTATTATTATTATTATTATTATTATTATTATTATTATTATTATTATTATTATTATTATTATTATTATTATTATTATTATTATTATTATTATTATTATTATTATTATTATTATTATTATTATTATTATTATTATTATTATTATTATTATTATTATTATTATTATTATTATTATTATTATTATTATTATTATTATTATTATTATTATTATTATTATTATTATTATTATTATTATTATTATTATTATTATTATTATTATTATTATTATTATTATTATTATTATTATTATTATTATTATTATTATTATTATTATTATTATTATTATTATTATTATTATTATTATTATTATTATTATTATTATTATTATTATTATTATTATTATTATTATTATTATTATTATTATTATTATTATTATTATTATTATTATTATTATTATTATTATTATTATTATTATTATTATTATTATTATTATTATTATTATTATTATTATTATTATTATTATTATTATTATTATTATTATTATTATTATTATTATTATTATTATTATTATTATTATTATTATTATTATTATTATTATTATTATTATTATTATTATTATTATTATTATTATTATTATTATTATTATTATTATTATTATTATTATTATTATTATTATTATTATTATTATTATTATTATTATTATTATTATTATTATTATTATTATTATTATTATTATTATTATTATTATTATTATTATTATTATTATTATTATTATTATTATTATTATTATTATTATTATTATTATTATTATTATTATTATTATTATTATTATTATTATTATTATTATTATTATTATTATTATTATTATTATTATTATTATTATTATTATTATTATTATTATTATTATTATTATTATTATTATTATTATTATTATTATTATTATTATTATTATTATTATTATTATTATTATTATTATTATTATTATTATTATTATTATTATTATTATTATTATTATTATTATTATTATTATTATTATTATTATTATTATTATTATTATTATTATTATTATTATTATTATTATTATTATTATTATTATTATTATTATTATTATTATTATTATTATTATTATTATTATTATTATTATTATTATTATTATTATTATTATTATTATTATTATTATTATTATTATTATTATTATTATTATTATTATTATTATTATTATTATTATTATTATTATTATTATTATTATTATTATTATTATTATTATTATTATTATTATTATTATTATTATTATTATTATTATTATTATTATTATTATTATTATTATTATTATTATTATTATTATTATTATTATTATTATTATTATTATTATTATTATTATTATTATTATTATTATTATTATTATTATTATTATTATTATTATTATTATTATTATTATTATTATTATTATTATTATTATTATTATTATTATTATTATTATTATTATTATTATTATTATTATTATTATTATTATTATTATTATTATTATTATTATTATTATTATTATTATTATTATTATTATTATTATTATTATTCATATTTATTTCACATTGGTTGGTACAAAATTTTACATACGGCCTATAAGGCAAGTATATACAATAAATCAATATCAGTATGTATGTACATTTCATTCTAGTAAGTACAATACATTATATCTCATTTGAGGGGTAAGGGGCGTTGTGGGCTGTTTAGCTTCTTTTGATCCGTCTCTGCCATCGGATTCCTCTGCATCGTTCCCCGGCGGTGTTCATCTGGGTCACTAGGCCAGCTTCATTTTCCCCTCATTGGCGGTTGTTGGGGGCATGTTCGTTTCCGGTTGGTAAGTATTACTCTGGTTCAATTATTTGGTCATTCTGTATGTTATGTTATTATTATTATTATTATTATTATTATTATTATTATTATTATTATTATTATTATTATTATTAGTTGGGGGCATGTTCGTTTCCGGTTGGTAAGTATTACTCTGGTTCAATTATTTGGTCATTCTGTATGTTATGTTATTATTATTATTATTATTATTATTATTATTATTATTATTATTATTATTATTATTATTATTATTATTATTATTATTATTATTATTATTATTATTATTATTATTATTATTATTATTATTATTATTATTATTATTATTATTATTATTATTATTATTATTATTATTATTATTATTATTATTATTATTATTATTATTATTATTATTATTATTATTATTATTATTATTATTATTATTATTATTATTATTATTATTATTATTATTATTATTATTATTATTATTATTATTATTATTATTATTATTATTATTATTATTATTATTATTATTATTATTATTATTATTATTATTATTATTATTATTATTATTATTATTATTATTATTATTATTATTATTATTATTATTATTATTATTATTATTATTATTATTATTATTATTATTATTATTATTATTATTATTATTATTATTATTATTATTATTATTATTATTATTATTATTATTATTATTATTATTATTATTATTATTATTATTATTATTATTATTATTATTATTATTATTATTATTATTATTATTATTATTATTATTATTATTATTATTATTATTATTATTATTATTATTATTATTATTATTATTATTATTATTATTATTATTATTATTATTATTATTATTATTATTATTATTATTATTATTATTATTATTATTATTATTATTATTATTATTATTATTATTATTATTATTATTATTATTATTATTATTATTATTATTATTATTATTATTATTATTATTATTATTATTATTATTATTATTATTATTATTATTATTATTATTATTATTATTATTATTATTATTATTATTATTATTATTATTATTATTATTATTATTATTATTATTATTATTATTATTATTATTATTATTATTATTATTATTATTATTATTATTATTATTATTATTATTATTATTATTATTATTATTATTATTATTATTATTATTATTATTATTATTATTATTATTATTATTATTATTATTATTATTATTATTATTATTATTATTATTATTATTATTATTATTATTATTATTATTATTATTATTATTATTATTATTATTATTATTATTATTATTATTATTATTATTATTATTATTATTATTATTATTATTATTATTATTATTATTATTATTATTATTATTATTATTATTATTATTATTATTATTATTATTATTATTATTATTATTATTATTATTATTATTATTATTATTATTATTATTATTATTATTATTATTATTATTATTATTATTATTATTATTATTATTATTATTATTATTATTATTATTATTATTATTATTATTATTATTATTATTATTATTATTATTATTATTATTATTATTATTATTATTATTATTATTATTATTATTATTATTATTATTATTATTATTATTATTATTATTATTATTATTATTATTATTATTATTATTATTATTATTATTATTATTATTATTATTATTATTATTATTATTATTATTATTATTATTATTATTATTATTATTATTATTATTATTATTATTATTATTATTATTATTATTATTATTATTATTATTATTATTATTATTATTATTATTATTATTATTATTATTATTATTATTATTATTATTATTATTATTATTATTATTATTATTATTATTATTATTATTATTATTATTATTATTATTATTATTATTATTATTATTATTATTATTATTATTATTATTATTATTATTATTATTATTATTATTATTATTATTATTATTATTATTATTATTATTATTATTATTATTATTATTATTATTATTATTATTATTATTATTATTATTATTATTATTATTATTATTATTATTATTATTATTATTATTATTATTATTATTATTATTATTATTATTATTATTATTATTATTATTATTATTATTATTATTATTATTATTATTATTATTATTATTATTATTATTATTATTATTATTATTATTATTATTATTATTATTATTATTATTATTATTATTATTATTATTATTATTATTATTATTATTATTATTATTATTATTATTATTATTATTATTATTATTATTATTATTATTATTATTATTATTATTATTATTATTATTATTATTATTATTATTATTATTATTATTATTATTATTATTATTATTATTATTATTATTATTATTATTATTATTATTATTATTATTATTATTATTATTATTATTATTATTATTATTATTATTATTATTATTATTATTATTATTATTATTATTATTATTATTATTATTATTATTATTATTATTATTATTATTATTATTATTATTATTATTATTATTATTATTATTATTATTATTATTATTATTATTATTATTATTATTATTATTATTATTATTATTATTATTATTATTATTATTATTATTATTATTATTATTATTATTATTATTATTATTATTATTATTATTATTATTATTATTATTATTATTATTATTATTATTATTATTATTATTATTATTATTATTATTATTATTATTATTATTATTATTATTATTATTATTATTATTATTATTATTATTATTATTATTATTATTATTATTATTATTATTATTATTATTATTATTATTATTATTATTATTATTATTATTATTATTATTATTATTATTATTATTATTATTATTATTATTATTATTATTATTATTATTATTATTATTATTATTATTATTATTATTATTATTATTATTATTATTATTATTATTATTATTATTATTATTATTATTATTATTATTATTATTATTATTATTATTATTATTATTATTATTATTATTATTATTATTATTATTATTATTATTATTATTATTATTATTATTATTATTATTATTATTATTATTATTATTATTATTATTATTATTATTATTATTATTATTATTATTATTATTATTATTATTATTATTATTATTATTATTATTATTATTATTATTATTATTATTATTATTATTATTATTATTATTATTCATATTTATTTCACATTGGTTGGTACAAAATTTTACATACGGCCTATAAGGCAAGTATATACAATAAATCAATATCAGTATGTATGTACATTTCATTCTAGTAAGTACAATACATTATATCTCATTTGAGGGGTAAGGGGCGTTGTGGGCTGTTTAGCTTCTTTTGATCCGTCTCTGCCATCGGATTCCTCTGCATCGTTCCCCGGCGGTGTTCATCTGGGTCACTAGGCCAGCTTCATTTTCCCCTCATTGGCGGTTGTTGGGGGCATGTTCGTTTCCGGTTGGTAAGTATTACTCTGGTTCAATTATTTGGTCATTCTGTATGTTATGTTATTATTATTATTATTATTATTATTATTATTATTATTATTATTATTATTATTATTATTATTATTATTATTATTATTATTATTATTATTATTATTATTATTATTATTATTATTATTATTATTATTATTATTATTATTATTATTATTATTATTATTATTATTATTATTATTATTATTATTATTATTATTATTATTATTATTATTATTATTATTATTATTATTATTATTATTATTATTATTATTATTATTATTATTATTATTATTATTATTATTATTATTATTATTATTATTATTATTATTATTATTATTATTATTATTATTATTATTATTATTATTATTATTATTATTATTATTATTATTATTATTATTATTATTATTATTATTATTATTATTATTATTATTATTATTATTATTATTATTATTATTATTATTATTATTATTATTATTATTATTATTATTATTATTATTATTATTATTATTATTATTATTATTATTATTATTATTATTATTATTATTATTATTATTATTATTATTATTATTATTATTATTATTATTATTATTATTATTATTATTATTATTATTATTATTATTATTATTATTATTATTATTATTATTATTATTATTATTATTATTATTATTATTATTATTATTATTATTATTATTATTATTATTATTATTATTATTATTATTATTATTATTATTATTATTATTATTATTATTATTATTATTATTATTATTATTATTATTATTATTATTATTATTATTATTATTATTATTATTATTATTATTATTATTATTATTATTATTATTATTATTATTATTATTATTATTATTATTATTATTATTATTATTATTATTATTATTATTATTATTATTATTATTATTATTATTATTATTATTATTATTATTATTATTATTATTATTATTATTATTATTATTATTATTATTATTATTATTATTATTATTATTATTATTATTATTATTATTATTATTATTATTATTATTATTATTATTATTATTATTATTATTATTATTATTATTATTATTATTATTATTATTATTATTATTATTATTATTATTATTCATATTTATTTCACATTGGTTGGTACAAAATTTTACATACGGCCTATAAGGCAAGTATATACAATAAATCAATATCAGTATGTATGTACATTTCATTCTAGTAAGTACAATACATTATATCTCATTTGAGGGGTAAGGGGCGTTGTGGGCTGTTTAGCTTCTTTTGATCCGTCTCTGCCATCGGATTCCTCTGCATCGTTCCCCGGCGGTGTTCATCTGGGTCACTAGGCCAGCTTCATTTTCCCCTCATTGGCGGTTGTTGGGGGCATGTTCGTTTCCGGTTGGTAAGTATTACTCTGGTTCAATTATTTGGTCATTCTGTATGTTATGTTATTATTATTATTATTATTATTATTATTATTATTATTATTATTATTATTATTATTATTATTATTATTATTATTATTATTATTATTATTATTATTATTATTATTATTATTATTATTATTATTATTATTATTATTATTATTATTATTATTATTATTATTATTATTATTATTATTATTATTATTATTATTATTATTATTATTATTATTATTATTATTATTATTATTATTATTATTATTATTATTATTATTATTATTATTATTATTATTATTATTATTATTATTATTATTATTATTATTATTATTATTATTATTATTATTATTATTATTATTATTATTATTATTATTATTATTATTATTATTATTATTATTATTATTATTATTATTATTATTATTATTATTATTATTATTATTATTATTATTATTATTATTATTATTATTATTATTATTATTATTATTATTATTATTATTATTATTATTATTATTATTATTATTATTATTATTATTATTATTATTATTATTATTATTATTATTATTATTATTATTATTATTATTATTATTATTATTATTATTATTATTATTATTATTATTATTATTATTATTATTATTATTATTATTATTATTATTATTATTATTATTATTATTATTATTATTATTATTATTATTATTATTATTATTATTATTATTATTATTATTATTATTATTATTATTATTATTATTATTATTATTATTATTATTATTATTATTATTATTATTATTATTATTATTATTATTATTATTATTATTATTATTATTATTATTATTATTATTATTATTATTATTATTATTATTATTATTATTATTATTATTATTATTATTATTATTATTATTATTATTATTATTATTATTATTATTATTATTATTATTATTATTATTATTATTATTATTATTATTATTATTATTATTATTATTATTATTATTATTATTATTATTATTATTATTATTATTATTATTATTATTATTATTATTATTATTATTATTATTATTATTATTATTATTATTATTATTATTATTATTATTATTATTATTATTATTATTATTATTATTATTATTATTATTATTATTATTATTATTATTATTATTATTATTATTATTATTATTATTATTATTATTATTATTATTATTATTATTATTATTATTATTATTATTATTATTATTATTATTATTATTATTATTATTATTATTATTATTATTATTATTATTATTATTATTATTATTATTATTATTATTATTATTATTATTATTATTATTATTATTATTATTATTATTATTATTATTATTATTATTATTATTATTATTATTATTATTATTATTATTATTATTATTATTATTATTATTATTATTATTATTATTATTATTATTATTATTATTATTATTATTATTATTATTATTATTATTATTATTATTATTATTATTATTATTATTATTATTATTATTATTATTATTATTATTATTATTATTATTATTATTATTATTATTATTATTATTATTATTATTATTATTATTATTATTATTATTATTATTATTATTATTATTATTATTATTATTATTATTATTATTATTATTATTATTATTATTATTATTATTATTATTATTATTATTATTATTATTATTATTATTATTATTATTATTATTATTATTATTATTATTATTATTATTATTATTATTATTATTATTATTATTATTATTATTATTATTATTATTATTATTATTATTATTATTATTATTATTATTATTATTATTATTATTATTATTATTATTATTATTATTATTATTATTATTATTATTATTATTATTATTATTATTATTATTATTATTATTATTATTATTATTATTATTATTATTATTATTATTATTATTATTATTATTATTATTATTATTATTATTATTATTATTATTATTATTATTATTATTATTATTATTATTATTATTATTATTATTATTATTATTATTATTATTATTATTATTATTATTATTATTATTATTATTATTATTATTATTATTATTATTATTATTATTATTATTATTATTATTATTATTATTATTATTATTATTATTATTATTATTATTATTATTATTATTATTATTATTATTATTATTATTATTATTATTATTATTATTATTATTATTATTATTATTATTATTATTATTATTATTATTATTATTATTATTATTATTATTATTATTATTATTATTATTATTATTATTATTATTATTATTATTATTATTATTATTATTATTATTATTATTATTATTATTATTATTATTATTATTATTATTATTATTATTATTATTATTATTATTATTATTATTATTATTATTATTATTATTATTATTATTATTATTATTATTATTATTATTATTATTATTATTATTATTATTATTATTATTATTATTATTATTATTATTATTATTATTATTATTATTATTATTATTATTATTATTATTATTATTATTATTATTATTATTATTATTATTATTATTATTATTATTATTATTATTATTATTATTATTATTATTATTATTATTATTATTATTATTATTATTATTATTATTATTATTATTATTATTATTATTATTATTATTATTATTATTATTATTATTATTATTATTATTATTATTATTATTATTATTATTATTATTATTATTATTATTATTATTATTATTATTATTATTATTATTATTATTATTATTATTATTATTATTATTATTATTATTATTATTATTATTATTATTATTATTATTCATATTTATTTCACATTGGTTGGTACAAAATTTTACATACGGCCTATAAGGCAAGTATATACAATAAATCAATATCAGTATGTATGTACATTTCATTCTAGTAAGTACAATACATTATATCTCATTTGAGGGGTAAGGGGCGTTGTGGGCTGTTTAGCTTCTTTTGATCCGTCTCTGCCATCGGATTCCTCTGCATCGTTCCCCGGCGGTGTTCATCTGGGTCACTAGGCCAGCTTCATTTTCCCCTCATTGGCGGTTGTTGGGGGCATGTTCGTTTCCGGTTGGTAAGTATTACTCTGGTTCAATTATTTGGTCATTCTGTATGTTATGTTATTATTATTATTATTATTATTATTATTATTATTATTATTATTATTATTATTATTATTATTATTATTATTATTATTATTATTATTATTATTATTATTATTATTATTATTATTATTATTATTATTATTATTATTATTATTATTATTATTATTATTATTATTATTATTATTATTATTATTATTATTATTATTATTATTATTATTATTATTATTATTATTATTATTATTATTATTATTATTATTATTATTATTATTATTATTATTATTATTATTATTATTATTATTATTATTATTATTATTATTATTATTATTATTATTATTATTATTATTATTATTATTATTATTATTATTATTATTATTATTATTATTATTATTATTATTATTATTATTATTATTATTATTATTATTATTATTATTATTATTATTATTATTATTATTATTATTATTATTATTATTATTATTATTATTATTATTATTATTATTATTATTATTATTATTATTATTATTATTATTATTATTATTATTATTATTATTATTATTATTATTATTATTATTATTATTATTATTATTATTATTATTATTATTATTATTATTATTATTATTATTATTATTATTATTATTATTATTATTATTATTATTATTATTATTATTATTATTATTATTATTATTATTATTATTATTATTATTATTATTATTATTATTATTATTATTATTATTATTATTATTATTATTATTATTATTATTATTATTATTATTATTATTATTATTATTATTATTATTATTATTATTATTATTATTATTATTATTATTATTATTATTATTATTATTATTATTATTATTATTATTATTATTATTATTATTATTATTATTATTATTATTATTATTATTATTATTATTATTATTATTATTATTATTATTATTATTATTATTATTATTATTATTATTATTATTATTATTATTATTATTATTATTATTATTATTATTATTATTATTATTATTATTATTATTATTATTATTATTATTATTATTATTATTATTATTATTATTATTATTATTATTATTATTATTATTATTATTATTATTATTATTATTATTATTATTATTATTATTATTATTATTATTATTATTATTATTATTATTATTATTATTATTATTATTATTATTATTATTATTATTATTATTATTATTATTATTATTATTATTATTATTATTATTATTATTATTATTATTATTATTATTATTATTATTATTATTATTATTATTATTATTATTATTATTATTATTATTATTATTATTATTATTATTATTATTATTATTATTATTATTATTATTATTATTATTATTATTATTATTATTATTATTATTATTATTATTATTATTATTATTATTATTATTATTATTATTATTATTATTATTATTATTATTATTATTATTATTATTATTATTATTATTATTATTATTATTATTATTATTATTATTATTATTATTATTATTATTATTATTATTATTATTATTATTATTATTATTATTATTATTATTATTATTATTATTATTATTATTATTATTATTATTATTATTATTATTATTATTATTATTATTATTATTATTATTATTATTATTATTATTATTATTATTATTATTATTATTATTATTATTATTATTATTATTATTATTATTATTATTATTATTATTATTATTATTATTATTATTATTATTATTATTATTATTATTATTATTATTATTATTATTATTATTATTATTATTATTA
This sequence comes from Harpalus rubripes, assembly GCA_963082715.1. Classification (NCBI taxonomy): domain Eukaryota; kingdom Metazoa; phylum Arthropoda; class Insecta; order Coleoptera; family Carabidae; genus Harpalus; species Harpalus rubripes. The sequence continues at coordinate 43,118 of CAUJCB010000736.1, forward strand.
TTATTATTATTATTATTATTATTATTATTATTATTATTATTATTATTATTATTATTATTATTATTATTATTATTATTATTATTATTATTATTATTATTATTATTATTATTATTATTATTATTATTATTATTATTATTATTATTATTATTATTATTATTATTATTATTATTATTATTATTATTATTATTATTATTATTATTATTATTATTATTATTATTATTATTATTATTATTATTATTATTATTATTATTATTATTATTATTATTATTATTATTATTATTATTATTATTATTATTATTATTATTATTATTATTATTATTATTATTATTATTATTATTATTATTATTATTATTATTATTATTATTATTATTATTATTATTATTATTATTATTATTATTATTATTATTATTATTATTATTATTATTATTATTATTATTATTATTATTATTATTATTATTATTATTATTATTATTATTATTATTATTATTATTATTATTATTATTATTATTATTATTATTATTATTATTATTATTATTATTATTATTATTATTATTATTATTATTATTATTATTATTATTATTATTATTATTATTATTATTATTATTATTATTATTATTATTATTATTATTATTATTATTATTATTATTATTATTATTATTATTATTATTATTATTATTATTATTATTATTATTATTATTATTATTATTATTATTATTATTATTATTATTATTATTATTATTATTATTATTATTATTATTATTATTATTATTATTATTATTATTATTATTATTATTATTATTATTATTATTATTATTATTATTATTATTATTATTATTATTATTATTATTATTATTATTATTATTATTATTATTATTATTATTATTATTATTATTATTATTATTATTATTATTATTATTATTATTATTATTATTATTATTATTATTATTATTATTATTATTATTATTATTATTATTATTATTATTATTATTATTATTATTATTATTATTATTATTATTATTATTATTATTATTATTATTATTATTATTATTATTATTATTATTATTATTATTATTATTATTATTATTATTATTATTATTATTATTATTATTATTATTATTATTATTATTATTATTATTATTATTATTATTATTATTATTATTATTATTATTATTATTATTATTATTATTATTATTATTATTATTATTATTATTATTATTATTATTATTATTATTATTATTATTATTATTATTATTATTATTATTATTATTATTATTATTATTATTATTATTATTATTATTATTATTATTATTATTATTATTATTATTATTATTATTATTATTATTATTATTATTATTATTATTATTATTATTATTATTATTATTATTATTATTATTATTATTATTATTATTATTATTATTATTATTATTATTATTATTATTATTATTATTATTATTATTATTATTATTATTATTATTATTATTATTATTATTATTATTATTATTATTATTATTATTATTATTATTATTATTATTATTATTATTATTATTATTATTATTATTATTATTATTATTATTATTATTATTATTATTATTATTATTATTATTATTATTATTATTATTATTATTATTATTATTATTATTATTATTATTATTATTATTATTATTATTATTATTATTATTATTATTATTATTATTATTATTATTATTATTATTATTATTATTATTATTATTATTATTATTATTATTATTATTATTATTATTATTATTATTATTATTATTATTATTATTATTATTATTATTATTATTATTATTATTATTATTATTATTATTATTATTATTATTATTATTATTATTATTATTATTATTATTATTATTATTATTATTATTATTATTATTATTATTATTATTATTATTATTATTATTATTATTATTATTATTATTATTATTATTATTATTATTATTATTATTATTATTATTATTATTATTATTATTATTATTATTATTATTATTATTATTATTATTATTATTATTATTATTATTATTATTATTATTATTATTATTATTATTATTATTATTATTATTATTATTATTATTATTATTATTATTATTATTATTATTATTATTATTATTATTATTATTATTATTATTATTATTATTATTATTATTATTATTATTATTATTATTATTATTATTATTATTATTATTATTATTATTATTATTATTATTATTATTATTATTATTATTATTATTATTATTATTATTATTATTATTATTATTATTATTATTATTATTATTATTATTATTATTATTATTATTATTATTATTATTATTATTATTATTATTATTATTATTATTATTATTATTATTATTATTATTATTATTATTATTATTATTATTATTATTATTATTATTATTATTATTATTATTATTATTATTATTATTATTATTATTATTATTATTATTATTATTATTATTATTATTATTATTATTATTATTATTATTATTATTATTATTATTATTATTATTATTATTATTATTATTATTATTATTATTATTATTATTATTATTATTATTATTATTATTATTATTATTATTATTATTATTATTATTATTATTATTATTATTATTATTATTATTATTATTATTATTATTATTATTATTATTATTATTATTATTATTATTATTATTATTATTATTATTATTATTATTATTATTATTATTATTATTATTATTATTATTATTATTATTATTATTATTATTATTATTATTATTATTATTATTATTATTATTATTATTATTATTATTATTATTATTATTATTATTATTATTATTATTATTATTATTATTATTATTATTATTATTATTATTATTATTATTATTATTATTATTATTATTATTATTATTATTATTATTATTATTATTATTATTATTATTATTATTATTATTATTATTATTATTATTATTATTATTATTATTATTATTATTATTATTATTATTATTATTATTATTATTATTATTATTATTATTATTATTATTATTATTATTATTATTATTATTATTATTATTATTATTATTATTATTATTATTATTATTATTATTATTATTATTATTATTATTATTATTATTATTATTATTATTATTATTATTATTATTATTATTATTATTATTATTATTATTATTATTATTATTATTATTATTATTATTATTATTATTATTATTATTATTATTATTATTATTATTATTATTATTATTATTATTATTATTATTATTATTATTATTATTATTATTATTATTATTATTATTATTATTATTATTATTATTATTATTATTATTATTATTATTATTATTATTATTATTATTATTATTATTATTATTATTATTATTATTATTATTATTATTATTATTATTATTATTATTATTATTATTATTATTATTATTATTATTATTATTATTATTATTATTATTATTATTATTATTATTATTATTATTATTATTATTATTATTATTATTATTATTATTATTATTATTATTATTATTATTATTATTATTATTATTATTATTATTATTATTATTATTATTATTATTATTATTATTATTATTATTATTATTATTATTATTATTATTATTATTATTATTATTATTATTATTATTATTATTATTATTATTATTATTATTATTATTATTATTATTATTATTATTATTATTATTATTATTATTATTATTATTATTATTATTATTATTATTATTATTATTATTATTATTATTATTATTATTATTATTATTATTATTATTATTATTATTATTATTATTATTATTATTATTATTATTATTATTATTATTATTATTATTATTATTATTATTATTATTATTATTATTATTATTATTATTATTATTATTATTATTATTATTATTATTATTATTATTATTATTATTATTATTATTATTATTATTATTATTATTATTATTATTATTATTATTATTATTATTATTATTATTATTATTATTATTATTATTATTATTATTATTATTATTATTATTATTATTATTATTATTATTATTATTATTATTATTATTATTATTATTATTATTATTATTATTATTATTATTATTATTATTATTATTATTATTATTATTATTATTATTATTATTATTATTATTATTATTATTATTATTATTATTATTATTATTATTATTATTATTATTATTATTATTATTATTATTATTATTATTATTATTATTATTATTATTATTATTATTATTATTATTATTATTATTATTATTATTATTATTATTATTATTATTATTATTATTATTATTATTATTATTATTATTATTATTATTATTATTATTATTATTATTATTATTATTATTATTATTATTATTATTATTATTATTATTATTATTATTATTATTATTATTATTATTATTATTATTATTATTATTATTATTATTATTATTATTATTATTATTATTATTATTATTATTATTATTATTATTATTATTATTATTATTATTATTATTATTATTATTATTATTATTATTATTATTATTATTATTATTATTATTATTATTATTATTATTATTATTATTATTATTATTATTATTATTATTATTATTATTATTATTATTATTATTATTATTATTATTATTATTATTATTATTATTATTATTATTATTATTATTATTATTATTATTATTATTATTATTATTATTATTATTATTATTATTATTATTATTATTATTATTATTATTATTATTATTATTATTATTATTATTATTATTATTATTATTATTATTATTATTATTATTATTATTATTATTATTATTATTATTATTATTATTATTATTATTATTATTATTATTATTATTATTATTATTATTATTATTATTATTATTATTATTATTATTATTATTATTATTATTATTATTATTATTATTATTATTATTATTATTATTATTATTATTATTATTATTATTATTATTATTATTATTATTATTATTATTATTATTATTATTATTATATTATTATTATTATTATTATTATTATTATTATTATTATTATTATTATTATTATTATTATTATTATTATTATTATTATTATTATTATTATTATTATTATTATATTATTATTATTATTATTATTATTATTATTATTATTATTATTATTATTATTATTATTATTATTATTATTATTATTATTATTATTATTATTATTATTATTATTATTATTATTATTATTATTATTATTATTATTATTATTATTATTATTATTATTATTATTATTATTATTATTATTATTATTATTATTATTATTATTATTATTATTATTATTATTATTATTATTATTATTATTTATTATTATTATTATTATTATTATTATTATTATTATTATTATTATTATTATTATTATTATTATTATATTATTATTATTATTATTATTATTATTATTATTATTATTATTATTATTATTATTATTATTATTATTATTATTATTATTATTATTATTATTAATATTATTATTATTATTATTATTATTATTATTAATAATAATATAATAATAATAATAATAATAATAATAATAATAATAATAATAATAATAATAATAATAATAATAATAATAATAATAATAATAATAATATAATAATAATAATAATAATAATAATAATAATAATAATAATAATAATAATAATAATAATAATAATAATAATAATAATAATAATAATAATAATAATAATAATAATAATAATAATAATAATAATAATAATAATAATAATAATAATAATAATAATAATAATAATAATAATAATAATAATAATAATAATAATAATAATAATAATAATAATAATAATAATAATAATAATAATAATAATAATAATAATAATAATAATAATAATAATAATAATAATAATAATAATAATAATAATAATAATAATAATAATAATAATAATAATAATAATAATAATAATAATAATAATAATAATAATAATAATAATAATAATAATAATAATAATAATAATAATAATAATAATAATAATAATAATAATAATAATAATAATAATAATAATAATAATAATAATAATAATAATAATAATAATAATAATAATAATAATAATAATAATAATAATAATAATAATAATAATAATAATAATAATAATAATAATAATAATAATAATAATAATAATAATAATAATAATAATAATAATAATAATAATAATAATAATAATAATAATAATAATAATAATAATAATAATAATAATAATAATAATAATAATAATAATAATAATAATAATAATAATAATAATAATAATAATAATAATAATAATAATAATAATAATAATAATAATAATAATAATAATAATAATAATAATAATAATAATAATAATAATAATAATAATAATAATAATAATAATAATAATAATAATAATAATAATAATAATAATAATAATAATAATAATAATAATAATAATAATAATAATAATAATAATAATAATAATAATAATAATAATAATAATAATAATAATAATAATAATAATAATAATAATAATAATAATAATAATAATAATAATAATAATAATAATAATAATAATAATAATAATAATAATAATAATAATAATAATAATAATAATAATAATAATAATAATAATAATAATAATAATAATAATAATAATAATAATAATAATAATAATAATAATAATAATAATAATAATAATAATAATAATAATAATAATAATAATAATAATAATAATAATAATAATAATAATAATAATAATAATAATAATAATAATAATAATAATAATAATAATAATAATAATAATAATAATAATAATAATAATAATAATAATAATAATAATAATAATAATAATAATAATAATAATAATAATAATAATAATAATAATAATAATAATAATAATAATAATAATAATAATAATAATAATAATAATAATAATAATAATAATAATAATAATAATAATAATAATAATAATAATAATAATAATAATAATAATAATAATAATAATAATAATAATAATAATAATAATAATAATAATAATAATAATAATAATAATAATAATAATAATAATAATAATAATAATAATAATAATAATAATAATAATAATAATAATAATAATAATAATAATAATAATAATAATAATAATAATAATAATAATAATAATAATAATAATAATAATAATAATAATAATAATAATAATAATAATAATAATAATAATAATAATAATAATAATAATAATAATAATAATAATAATAATAATAATAATAATAATAATAATAATAATAATAATAATAATAATAATAATAATAATAATAATAATAATAATAATAATAATAATAATAATAATAATAATAATAATAATAATAATAATAATAATAATAATAATAATAATAATAATAATAATAATAATAATAATAATAATAATAATAATAATAATAATAATAATAATAATAATAATAATAATAATAATAATAATAATAATAATAATAATAATAATAATAATAATAATAATAATAATAATAATAATAATAATAATAATAATAATAATAATAATAATAATAATAATAATAATAATAATAATAATAATAATAATAATAATAATAATAATAATAATAATAATAATAATAATAATAATAATAATAATAATAATAATAATAATAATAATAATAATAATAATAATAATAATAATAATAATAATAATAATAATAATAATAATAATAATAATAATAATAATAATAATAATAATAATAATAATAATAATAATAATAATAATAATAATAATAATAATAATAATAATAATAATAATAATAATAATAATAATAATAATAATAATAATAATAATAATAATAATAATAATAATAATAATAATAATAATAATAATAATAATAATAATAATAATAATAATAATAATAATAATAATAATAATAATAATAATAATAATAATAATAATAATAATAATAATAATAATAATAATAATAATAATAATAATAATAATAATAATAATAATAATAATAATAATAATAATAATAATAATAATAATAATAATAATAATAATAATAATAATAATAATAATAATAATAATAATAATAATAATAATAATAATAATAATAATAATAATAATAATAATAATAATAATAATAATAATAATAATAATAATAATAATAATAATAATAATAATAATAATAATAATAATAATAATAATAATAATAATAATAATAATAATAATAATAATAATAATAATAATAATAATAATAATAATAATAATAATAATAATAATAATAATAATAATAATAATAATAATAATAATAATAATAATAATAATAATAATAATAATAATAATAATAATAATAATAATAATAATAATAATAATAATAATAATAATAATAATAATAATAATAATAATAATAATAATAATAATAATAATAATAATAATAATAATAATAATAATAATAATAATAATAATAATAATAATAATAATAATAATAATAATAATAATAATAATAATAATAATAATAATAATAATAATAATAATAATAATAATAATAATAATAATAATAATAATAATAATAATAATAATAATAATAATAATAATAATAATAATAATAATAATAATAATAATAATAATAATAATAATAATAATAATAATAATAATAATAATAATAATAATAATAATAATAATAATAATAATAATAATAATAATAATAATAATAATAATAATAATAATAATAATAATAATAATAATAATAATAATAATAATAATAATAATAATAATAATAATAATAATAATAATAATAATAATAATAATAATAATAATAATAATAATAATAATAATAATAATAATAATAATAATAATAATAATAATAATAATAATAATAATAATAATAATAATAATAATAATAATAATAATAATAATAATAATAATAATAATAATAATAATAATAATAATAATAATAATAATAATAATAATAATAATAATAATAATAATAATAATAATAATAATAATAATAATAATAATAATAATAATAATAATAATAATAATAATAATAATAATAATAATAATAATAATAATAATAATAATAATAATAATAATAATAATAATAATAATAATAATAATAATAATAATAATAATAATAATAATAATAATAATAATAATAATAATAATAATAATAATAATAATAATAATAATAATAATAATAATAATAATAATAATAATAATAATAATAATAATAATAATAATAATAATAATAATAATAATAATAATAATAATAATAATAATAATAATAATAATAATAATAATAATAATAATAATAATAATAATAATAATAATAATAATAATAATAATAATAATAATAATAATAATAATAATAATAATAATAATAATAATAATAATAATAATAATAATAATAATAATAATAATAATAATAATAATAATAATAATAATAATAATAATAATAATAATAATAATAATAATAATAATAATAATAATAATAATAATAATAATAATAATAATAATAATAATAATAATAATAATAATAATAATAATAATAATAATAATAATAATAATAATAATAATAATAATAATAATAATAATAATAATAATAATAATAATAATAATAATAATAATAATAATAATAATAATAATAATAATAATAATAATAATAATAATAATAATAATAATAATAATAATAATAATAATAATAATAATAATAATAATAATAATAATAATAATAATAATAATAATAATAATAATAATAATAATAATAATAATAATAATAATAATAATAATAATAATAATAATAATAATAATAATAATAATAATAATAATAATAATAATAATAATAATAATAATAATAATAATAATAATAATAATAATAATAATAATAATAATAATAATAATAATAATAATAATAATAATAATAATAATAATAATAATAATAATAATAATAATAATAATAATAATAATAATAATAATAATAATAATAATAATAATAATAATAATAATAATAATAATAATAATAATAATAATAATAATAATAATAATAATAATAATAATAATAATAATAATAATAATAATAATAATAATAATAATAATAATAATAATAATAATAATAATAATAATAATAATAATAATAATAATAATAATAATAATAATAATAATAATAATAATAATAATAATAATAATAATAATAATAATAATAATAATAATAATAATAATAATAATAATAATAATAATAATAATAATAATAATAATAATAATAATAATAATAATAATAATAATAATAATAATAATAATAATAATAATAATAATAATAATAATAATAATAATAATAATAATAATAATAATAATAATAATAATAATAATAATAATAATAATAATAATAATAATAATAATAATAATAATAATAATAATAATAATAATAATAATAATAATAATAATAATAATAATAATAATAATAATAATAATAATAATAATAATAATAATAATAATAATAATAATAATAATAATAATAATAATAATAATAATAATAATAATAATAATAATAATAATAATAATAATAATAATAATAATAATAATAATAATAATAATAATAATAATAATAATAATAATAATAATAATAATAATAATAATAATAATAATAATAATAATAATAATAATAATAATAATAATAATAATAATAATAATAATAATAATAATAATAATAATAATAATAATAATAATAATAATAATAATAATAATAATAATAATAATAATAATAATAATAATAATAATAATAATAATAATAATAATAATAATAATAATAATAATAATAATAATAATAATAATAATAATAATAATAATAATAATAATAATAATAATAATAATAATAATAATAATAATAATAATAATAATAATAATAATAATAATAATAATAATAATAATAATAATAATAATAATAATAATAATAATAATAATAATAATAATAATAATAATAATAATAATAATAATAATAATAATAATAATAATAATAATAATAATAATAATAATAATAATAATAATAATAATAATAATAATAATAATAATAATAATAATAATAATAATAATAATAATAATAATAATAATAATAATAATAATAATAATAATAATAATAATAATAATAATAATAATAATAATAATAATAATAATAATAATAATAATAATAATAATAATAATAATAATAATAATAATAATAATAATAATAATAATAATAATAATAATAATAATAATAATAATAATAATAATAATAATAATAATAATAATAATAATAATAATAATAATAATAATAATAATAATAATAATAATAATAATAATAATAATAATAATAATAATAATAATAATAATAATAATAATAATAATAATAATAATAATAATAATAATAATAATAATAATAATAATAATAATAATAATAATAATAATAATAATAATAATAATAATAATAATAATAATAATAATAATAATAATAATAATAATAATAATAATAATAATAATAATAATAATAATAATAATAATAATAATAATAATAATAATAATAATAATAATAATAATAATAATAATAATAATAATAATAATAATAATAATAATAATAATAATAATAATAATAATAATAATAATAATAATAATAATAATAATAATAATAATAATAATAATAATAATAATAATAATAATAATAATAATAATAATAATAATAATAATAATAATAATAATAATAATAATAATAATAATAATAATAATAATAATAATAATAATAATAATAATAATAATAATAATAATAATAATAATAATAATAATAATAATAATAATAATAATAATAATAATAATAATAATAATAATAATAATAATAATAATAATAATAATAATAATAATAATAATAATAATAATAATAATAATAATAATAATAATAATAATAATAATAATAATAATAATAATAATAATAATAATAATAATAATAATAATAATAATAATAATAATAATAATAATAATAATAATAATAATAATAATAATAATAATAATAATAATAATAATAATAATAATAATAATAATAATAATAATAATAATAATAATAATAATAATAATAATAATAATAATAATAATAATAATAATAATAATAATAATAATAATAATAATAATAATAATAATAATAATAATAATAATAATAATAATAATAATAATAATAATAATAATAATAATAATAATAATAATAATAATAATAATAATAATAATAATAATAATAATAATAATAATAATAATAATAATAATAATAATAATAATAATAATAATAATAATAATAATAATAATAATAATAATAATAATAATAATAATAATAATAATAATAATAATAATAATAATAATAATAATAATAATAATAATAATAATAATAATAATAATAATAATAATAATAATAATAATAATAATAATAATAATAATAATAATAATAATAATAATAATAATAATAATAATAATAATAATAATAATAATAATAATAATAATAATAATAATAATAATAATAATAATAATAATAATAATAATAATAATAATAATAATAATAATAATAATAATAATAATAATAATAATAATAATAATAATAATAATAATAATAATAATAATAATAATAATAATAATAATAATAATAATAATAATAATAATAATAATAATAATAATAATAATAATAATAATAATAATAATAATAATAATAATAATAATAATAATAATAATAATAATAATAATAATAATAATAATAATAATAATAATAATAATAACATAACATACAGAATGACCAAATAATTGAACCAGAGTAATACTTACCAACCGGAAACGAACATGCCCCCAACAACCGCCAATGAGGGGAAAATGAAGCTGGCCTAGTGACCCAGATGAACACCGCCGGGGAACGATGCAGAGGAATCCGATGGCAGAGACGGATCAAAAGAAGCTAAACAGCCCACAACGCCCCTTACCCCTCAAATGAGATATAATGTATTGTACTTACTAGAATGAAATGTACATACATACTGATATTGATTTATTGTATATACTTGCCTTATAGGCCGTATGTAAAATTTTGTACCAACCAATGTGAAATAAATATGAATAATAATAATAATAATAATAATAATAATAATAATAATAATAATAATAATAATAATAATAATAATAATAATAATAATAATAATAATAATAATAATAATAATAATAATAATAATAATAATAATAATAATAATAATAATAATAATAATAATAATAATAATAATAATAATAATAATAATAATAATAATAATAATAATAATAATAATAATAATAATAATAATAATAATAATAATAATAATAATAATAATAATAATAATAATAATAATAATAATAATAATAATAATAATAATAATAATAATAATAATAATAATAATAATAATAATAATAATAATAATAATAATAATAATAATAATAATAATAATAATAATAATAATAATAATAATAATAATAATAATAATAATAATAATAATAATAATAATAATAATAATAATAATAATAATAATAATAATAATAATAATAATAATAATAATAATAATAATAATAATAATAATAATAATAATAATAATAATAATAATAATAATAATAATAATAATAATAATAATAATAATAATAATAATAATAATAATAATAATAATAATAATAATAATAATAATAATAATAATAATAATAATAATAATAATAATAATAATAATAATAATAATAATAATAATAATAATAATAATAATAATAATAATAATAATAATAATAATAATAATAATAATAATAATAATAATAATAATAATAATAATAATAATAATAATAATAATAATAATAATAATAATAATAATAATAATAATAATAATAATAATAATAATAATAATAATAATAATAATAATAATAATAATAATAATAATAATAATAATAATAATAATAATAATAATAATAATAATAATAATAATAATAATAATAATAATAATAATAATAATAATAATAATAATAATAATAATAATAATAATAATAATAATAATAATAATAATAATAATAATAATAATAATAATAATAATAATAATAATAATAATAATAATAATAATAATAATAATAATAATAATAATAATAATAATAATAATAATAATAATAATAATAATAATAATAATAATAATAATAATAATAATAATAATAATAATAATAATAATAATAATAATAATAATAATAATAATAATAATAATAATAATAATAATAATAATAATAATAATAATAATAATAATAATAATAATAATAATAATAATAATAATAATAATAATAATAATAATAATAATAATAATAATAATAATAATAATAATAATAATAATAATAATAATAATAATAATAATAATAATAATAATAATAATAATAATAATAATAATAATAATAATAATAATAATAATAATAATAATAATAATAATAATAATAATAATAATAATAATAATAATAATAATAATAATAATAATAATAATAATAATAATAATAATAATAATAATAATAATAATAATAATAATAATAATAATAATAATAATAATAATAATAATAATAATAATAATAATAATAATAATAATAATAATAATAATAATAATAATAATAATAATAATAATAATAATAATAATAATAATAATAATAATAATAATAATAATAATAATAATAATAATAATAATAATAATAATAATAATAATAATAATAATAATAATAATAATAATAATAATAATAATAATAATAATAATAATAATAATAATAATAATAATAATAATAATAATAATAATAATAATAATAATAATAATAATAATAATAATAATAATAATAATAATAATAATAATAATAATAATAATAATAATAATAATAATAATAATAATAATAATAATAATAATAATAATAATAATAATAATAATAATAATAATAATAATAATAATAATAATAATAATAATAATAATAATAATAATAATAATAATAATAATAATAATAATAATAATAATAATAATAATAATAATAATAATAATAATAATAATAATAATAATAATAATAATAATAATAATAATAATAATAATAATAATAATAATAATAATAATAATAATAATAATAATAATAATAATAATAATAATAATAATAATAATAATAATAATAATAATAATAATAATAATAATAATAATAATAATAATAATAATAATAATAATAATAATAATAATAATAATAATAATAATAATAATAATAATAATAATAATAATAATAATAATAATAATAATAATAATAATAATAATAATAATAATAATAATAATAATAATAATAATAATAATAATAATAATAATAATAATAATAATAATAATAATAATAATAATAATAATAATAATAATAATAATAATAATAATAATAATAATAATAATAATAATAATAATAATAATAATAATAATAATAATAATAATAATAATAATAATAATAATAATAATAATAATAATAATAATAATAATAATAATAATAATAATAATAATAATAATAATAATAATAATAATAATAATAATAATAATAATAATAATAATAATAATAATAATAATAATAATAATAATAATAATAATAATAATAATAATAATAATAATAATAATAATAATAATAATAATAATAATAATAATAATAATAATAATAATAATAATAATAATAATAATAATAATAATAATAATAATAATAATAATAATAATAATAATAATAATAATAATAATAATAATAATAATAATAATAATAATAATAATAATAATAATAATAATAATAATAATAATAATAATAATAATAATAATAATAATAATAACATAACATACAGAATGACCAAATAATTGAACCAGAGTAATACTTACCAACCGGAAACGAACATGCCCCCAACAACCGCCAATGAGGGGAAAATGAAGCTGGCCTAGTGACCCAGATGAACACCGCCGGGGAACGATGCAGAGGAATCCGATGGCAGAGACGGATCAAAAGAAGCTAAACAGCCCACAACGCCCCTTACCCCTCAAATGAGATATAATGTATTGTACTTACTAGAATGAAATGTACATACATACTGATATTGATTTATTGTATATACTTGCCTTATAGGCCGTATGTAAAATTTTGTACCAACCAATGTGAAATAAATATGAATAATAATAATAATAATAATAATAATAATAATAATAATAATAATAATAATAATAATAATAATAATAATAATAATAATAATAATAATAATAATAATAATAATAATAATAATAATAATAATAATAATAATAATAATAATAATAATAATAATAATAATAATAATAATAATAATAATAATAATAATAATAATAATAATAATAATAATAATAATAATAATAATAATAATAATAATAATAATAATAATAATAATAATAATAATAATAATAATAATAATAATAATAATAATAATAATAATAATAATAATAATAATAATAATAATAATAATAATAATAATAATAATAATAATAATAATAATAATAATAATAATAATAATAATAATAATAATAATAATAATAATAATAATAATAATAATAATAATAATAATAATAATAATAATAATAATAATAATAATAATAATAATAATAATAATAATAATAATAATAATAATAATAATAATAATAATAATAATAATAATAATAATAATAATAATAATAATAATAATAATAATAATAATAATAATAATAATAATAATAATAATAATAATAATAATAATAATAATAATAATAATAATAATAATAATAATAATAATAATAATAATAATAATAATAATAATAATAATAATAATAATAATAATAATAATAATAATAATAATAATAATAATAATAATAATAATAATAATAATAATAATAATAATAATAATAATAATAATAATAATAATAATAATAATAATAATAATAATAATAATAATAATAATAATAATAATAATAATAATAATAATAATAATAATAATAATAATAATAATAATAATAATAATAATAATAATAATAATAATAATAATAATAATAATAATAATAATAATAA
>CAUJCB010000737.1:0-67000 GCA_963082715.1 Harpalus rubripes
AAAGGTTGTATTCACTAAAAAACAGTGTATTTTGTCTTATTGGACCCTAAATAACCTAGTTCCATCGAAACTACAGGTAGAATATGTTTCGAAAGATACATGCAAAATCGTCGTTTCAGACCGTGAAACGCTCAAATATGATGTAAAAACTGTTTCACAAAACATGTCTCCAAATCACTTGAAAATGCGTTTTCTAAGCGAATTACGTGTTTTTAAGGTGTTTTGTAGTAACTTCTATAGTTCAAATCGGCACTCTAGCTGCGCTGGCGAGTGCACCACGGAGTGCCTCCAAAAGGTTGTATTCACTAAAAAACAGTGTATTTTGTCTTATTTTACCCTAAATAACCTAGTTCCATCGAAACTACAGGTAGAATATGTTTCCAAAGATACATGCAAAATCGTCGTCTCAGACCGTGAAACGCTCAAATATGATGTAAAAACTGTTTCTCAAAACATGTCTCCAAATCACTTGAAAATGCGTTTTCTAAGCGAATTACGCATTTTTAAGGTGTTTTGCAGTAACTTCTATAGTTCAAATCGGCACTCTAGCTGCGCTGGCGAGTGCACCACGGAGTGCCTCCAAAAGGTTGTATTCACTAAAAAACAGTGTATTTTGTCTTATTGTACCCTAAATAACCTAGTTCCATCGAAACTACAGGTAGAATATGTTTCCAAAGATACATGCAAAATCGTCGTTTCAGACCGTGAAACGCTCAAATATGATGTAAAAACTGTTTCTCAAAACATGTCTCCAAATCACTTGAAAATGCGTTTTCTAAGCGAATTACGTGTTTTTAAGGTGTTTTCAGTAACTTCTATAGTTCAAATCGGCACTCTAGCTGCGCTGGCGAGTGCACCACGGAGTGCCTCCAAAAGGTTGTATTCACTAAAAAACAGTGTATTTTGTCTTATTGTACCCTAAATAACCTAGTTCCATCGAAACTACAGGTAGAATATGTTTCCAAATATACATGCAAAATCGTCGTTTCAGACCGTGAAACGCTCAAATATGATGTAAAAACTGTTTCTCAAAACATGTCTCCAAATCACTTGAAAATGCGTTTTCTAAGCGAATTACGTGTTTTTTAAGTGTTTTGCAGTAACTTCTATAGTTCAAATCGGCACTCTAGCTGCGCTGGCGAGTGCACCACGGAGTGCCTCCAAAACCTTGTATTCTAAGCGAATTACGTGTTTTTTAAGTGTTTTGCAGTAACTTCTATAGTTCAAATCGGCACTCTAGCTGCGCTGGCGAGTGCACCACGGAGTGCCTCCAAAAGGTTGTATTCACTAAAAAACAGTGTATTTTGTCTTATTGTACCCTAAATAACCTAGTTCCATCGAAACTACAGGTAGAATATGTTTCCAAAGATACATGCAAAATCGTCGTTTCAGACCGTGAAACGCTCAAATATGATGTAAAAACTGTTTCTCAAAACATGTCTCCAAATCACTTGAAAATGCGTTTTCTAAGCGAATTACGTGTTTTTTAAGTGTTTTGCAGTAACTTCTATAGTTCAAATCGGCACTCTAGCTGCGCTGGCGAGTGCACCACGGAGTGCCTCCAAAACCTTGTATTCACTAAAAATCAACGTATTTTGTGTTATTGTAGCATAAATAACCTAGTTCCATCGAAACTACAGGTAGAATATGTTTCCAAAGATACATGCAAAATCGTCGTTTCAGACCGTGAAACGCTCAAATATGATGTAAAAACTGTTTCTCAAAACATGTCTCCAAATCACTTGAAAATGCGTTTTCTAAGCGAATTACGTGTTTTTAATGTGTTTTGCAGTAACTTCTATAGTTCAAATCGGCACTCTAGCTGCGCTGGCGAGTGCACCACGGAGTGCCTCCAAAAGGTTGTATTCACTAAAAATCAGTGTATTTTGTCTTATTGTACCCTAAATAACCTAGTTCCATCGAAACTACAGGTAGAATATGTTTCCAAAGATACATGCAAAATCGTCGTTTCAGACCGTGAAACGCTCAAATATGATGTAAAAACTGTTTCTCAAAACATGTTTCCAAAACACTTGAAAATGCGTTTTCTAAGCGAATTACGTGTTTCTAAGGTGTTTTGCAGTAACTTCTATAGTTCAAATCGGCACTCTAACTGCGCTGGCGAGTGCACCACTGAGTGCCTCCAAAACCTTGTATTCACTAAAAATCAGTGTATTTTGTGTTATTGTAGCATAAACAACCTAGTTCCATCGAAACTACAGGTAGAATATGATTCCAAAGATACATGCAAAATCGTCGTTTCAGACCGTGAAACGCTCAAATATGATGTAAAAACTGTTTCTCAAAACATGTCTCCAAAACACTTGAAAATGCGTTTTCTAAGCGAATTACGTGTTTTTAAGGTGTTTTGCAGTAACTTCTATAGTTCAAATCGGCACTCTAGCTGCGCTGGCGATTGCACCACGAAGTGCCTCCAAAAGGTTGTATTCACTAAAAAACAGTGTATTTTGTCTTACTGTACCCTAAATAACCTAGTTCCATAGAAACTACAGGTAGAATATGTTTCCAAAGATACATGCAAAATCGTTGTTTCATGCCGTGAAACGCTCAAATATGATGTAAAAACTATTTCTCAAAACATGTTTCCAAATCACTTGAAAATGCGTTTTCTAAGCGAATTACGTGTTTTTAAGGTGTTTTGCAGTAACTTCTATAGTTCTAATCGGCACTTTAGCTACGCTGGCGAATGCACCACGGAGTGCCTCCAAAACCTTGTATTCACTAAAAATCAGTGTATTTTGTGTTATTGTAGCATAAATAACCTAGTTCCATCGAAACTACAGGTATAATATGATTCCAAAGATACATGCAAAAACGTCGTTTCAGACCGTGAAACGCTCAAATATGATGTAAAAACTGTTTCTCAAAACATGTCTCCAAATCACTTGAAAATGCGTTTTCTAAGCGAATTACGTGTTTTTAATGTGTTTTGCAGTAACTTCTATAGTTCAAATTGGCACTCTAGCTGCGCTGGCGAGTGCACCACGGAGTGCCTCCAAAAGGTTGTATTCACTAAAAAACAGTGTATTTTGTCTTATTTTACCCTAAATAACCTAGTTCCATCGAAACTAAGGTAGAATATGTTTCCAAAGATACATGCAAAATCGTCGTTTCAGACCGTGAAACTCTCAAATATGATGTAAAAACTGTTTCTCAAAACATGTCTCCAAATCACTTGAAAATGCGTTTTCTAAGCGAATTACGCATTTTAAGGTGTTTTGCAGTAACTTCTATAGTTCAAATCGGCACTCTAGCTGCGCTGGCGAGTGCACCACGGAGTGCCTCCAAAAGGTTGTATTCACTAAAGAACAGTGTATTTTGTCTTATTGTACCCTAAATAACCTAGTTCCATCGAAACTACAGGTAGAATATGTTTCCAAAGATACATGCAAAATCGTCGTTTCAGACCGTGAAACGCTCAAATATGATGTAAAAACTGTTTCTCAAAACATGTCTCCAAATCACTTGAAAATGCGTTTTCTAAGCGAATTACGTGTTTTTAAGGTGTTTTCAGTAACTTCTATAGTTCAAATCGGCACTCTAGCTGCGCTGGCGAGTGCACCACGGAGTGCCTCCAAAAGGTTGTATTCACTAAAAAACAGTGTATTTTGCCTTATTGTACCCTAAATAACCTAGTTCCATCGAAACTACAGGTAGAATATGATTCCAAAGATACATGCAAAATCGTCGTTTCAGACCGTGAAACGCTCAAATATGATGTAAAAACTGTTTCTCAAAACATGTCTCCAAATCACTTGAAAATGCGTTTTCTAAGCGAATTACGTGTTTTTAAGGTGTTTTGCAGTAACTTCTATAGTTCAAATCGGCACTCTAGCTGCGCTGGCGAGTGCACCACGGAGTGCCTCCAAAACCTTGTATTCACTAAAAATCAATGTATTTTGTGTTATTATTGCATAAATAACCTAGTTCCATCGAAACTACAGGTAGAATATGATTCCAAAGATACATGCAAAATCGTCGATTCAGGCCGTGAAACGCTCAAATATGATGTAAAAACTGTTTCTCAAAACATGTTTCCAAAACACTTGAAAATGCGTTTTCTAAGCGAATTACGTGTTTCTAAGGTGTTTTGCAGTAACTTCTACAGTTCAAATCGGCACTCTAACTGCGCTGGCGAGTGCACCACTGAGTGCCTCCAAAACCTTGTATTCACTAAAAATCAGTGTATTTTGTGTTATTGTAGCATAAACAACCTAGTTCCATCGAAACTACAGGTAGAATATGATTCCAAAGATACATGCAAAATCGTCGTTTCAGGCCGTGAAACGCTCAAATATGATGTAAAAACTATTTCTCAAAACATGTTTCCAAATCACTTGAAAATGCGTTTTCTAAGCGAATTACGTATTTTTAAGGTGTTTTGCAGTAACTTCTATAGTTCTAATCGGCACTTTAGCTACGCTGGCGAATGCACCACGGAGTGCCTCCAAAACCTTGTATTCACTAAAAATCAGTGTATTTTGTGTTATTGTAGCATAAATAACCTAGTTCCATCGAAACTACAGGTATAATATGATTCCAAAGATACATGCAAAAACGTCGTTTCAGACCGTGAAACGCTCAAATATGATGTAAAAACTGTTTCTCAAAACATGTCTCCAAATCACTTGAAAATGCGTTTTCTAAGCGAATTACGTGTTTTTAATGTGTTTTGCAGTAACTTCTATAGTTCAAATTGGCACTCTAGCTGCGCTGGCGAGTGCACCACGGAGTGCCTCCAAAAGGTTGTATTTACTAAAAAACAGTGTATTTTGTCTTATTTTACCCTAAATAACCTAGTTCCATCGCAACTACAGGTAGAATATGTTTCCAAAGATACATGCAAAATCGTCGTTTCAGACCGTGAAACTCTCAAATATGATGTAAAAACTGTTTCTCAAAACATGTCTCCAAATCACTTGAAAATGCGTTTTCTAAGCGAATTACGCATTTTTAAGGTGTTTTGCAGTAACTTCTATAGTTCAAATCGGCACTCTAGCTGCGCTGGCGAGTGCACCACGGAATGCCTCCAAAAGGTTGTATTCACTAAAGAACAGTGTATTTTGTCTTATTGTACCCTAAATAACCTAGTTCCATCGAAACTACAGGTAGAATATGTTTCCAAAGATACATGCAAAATCGTCGTTTCAGACCGTGAAACGCTCAAATATGATGTAAAAACTGTTTCTCAAAACATGTCTCCAAATCACTTGAAAATGCGTTTTCTAAGCGAATTACGTGTTTTTAAGGTGTTTTCAGTAACTTCTATAGTTCAAATCGGCACTCTAGCTGCGCTGGCGAGTGCACCACGGAGTGCCTCCAAAAGGTTGTATTCACTAAAAAACAGTGTATTTTGTCTTATTGTACCCTAAATAACCTAGTTCCATCGAAACTACAGGTAGAATATGATTCCAAAGATACATGCAAAATCGTCGTTTCAGACCGTGAAACGCTCAAATATGATGTAAAAACTGTTTCTCAAAACATGTCTCCAAATCACTTGAAAATGCGTTTTCTAAGCGAATTACGTGTTTTTAAGGTGTTTTGCAGTAACTTCTATAGTTCAAATCGGCACTCTAGCTGCGCTGGCGAGTGCACCACGGAGTGCCTCCAAAACCTTGTATTCACTAAAAATCAACGTATTTTGTGTTATTGTAGCATAAATAACCTAGTTCCATCGAAACTACAGGTAGAATATGATTCCAAAGATACATGCAAAATCGTCGTTTCAGACCGTGAAACGCTCAAATATGATGTAAAAACTGTTTCTCAAAACATGTCTCCAAATCACTTGAAAATGCGTTTTCTAAGCGAATTACGTGTTTTTAATGTGTTTTGCAGTAACTTCTATAGTTCAAATCGGCACTCTAGCTGCGCTGGCGAGTGCACCACGGAGTGCCTCCAAAAGGTTGTATTCACTAAAAATCAGTGTATTTTGTCTTATTGTACCCTAAATAACCTAGTTCCATCGAAACTACAGGTAGAATATGTTTCCAAAGATACATGCAAAATCGTCGTTTCAGACCGTGAAACGCTCAAATATGATGTAAAAACTGTTTCTCAAAACATGTTTCCAAAACACTTGAAAATGCGTTTTCTAAGCGAATTACGTGTTTCTAAGGTGTTTTGCAGTAACTTCTATAGCTCAAATCGGCACTCTAGCTGCGCTGGCGAGTGCACCACGGAGTGCCTCCAAAACCTTGTATTCACTAAAAATCAGTGTATTTTGTGTTATTGTAGCATAAACAACCTAGTTCCATCGAAACTACAGGTAGAATATGATTCCAAAGATACATGCAAAATCGTCGTTTCAGACCGTGGAACACTCAAATATGATGTAAAAACTGTTTCTCAAAACATGTCTCCAAATCACTTGAAAATGCGTTTTCTAAGCGAATTACGTGTTTTTAAGGTGTTTTGCAGTAACTTCTATAGTTCAAATCGGCACTCTAGCTGCGCTGGCGAGTGCACCACGGAGTGCCTCCAAAAGGTTGTATTAACTAAAAAACAGTGTATTTTGTCTTATTGTACCCTAAATAACCTAGTACCATCGAAACTACAGGTAGAATATGTTTCCAAAGATACATGCAAAATCGTCGTTTCAGACCGTGAAACGCTCAAATATGATGTAACAACTGTTTCTCAAAACATGACTCCAAATAACTTGAAAATGCGTTTTCTAAGCGAATTACGTGTTTCTAAGGTGTTTTCAGTAACTTCTATAGTTCAAATCGGCACTCTAGCTGCGCTGGCGAGTGCGCCACGGAGTGCCTCCAAAAGGTTGTAATTACTAAAAAACAGTGTATTTTGTCTTATTGTACCCTAAATAACCTAGTTCCATCGAAACTACAGGTAGAATATGTTTCCAAAGATACATGCAAAATCGTCGTTTCAGACCGTGAAACGCTCAAATATGATGTAAAAACTGTTTCTCAAAACATGTCTCCAAAACACTTGAAAATGCGTTTTCTAAGCGAATTACGTGTTTTTAAGGTGTTTTGCAGTAACTTCTATAGTTCAAATCGGCACTCTAGCTGCGCTGGCGAGTGCACCACGGAGTGCCTTCAAATGGTTGTATTCACTAAAAATCAGTGTATTTTGTGTTATTGTAGCATAAATAACCTAGTTCCATCGAAACTACAGGTATAATATGTTTCCAAAGATACATGCAAAATCGTCGTTTCAGACCGTGAAACGCTCAAATATGATGTAAAAACTATTTCTCAAAACATGTTTCCAAATCACTTGAAAATGCGTTTTCTAAGCGAATTACGTGTTTTTAAGGTGCTTTGCAGTAACTTCTATAGTTCTAATCGGCACTTTAGCTACGCTGGCGAATGCACCACGGAGTGCCTCCAAAACCTTGTATTCACTAAAAATCAGTGTATTTTGTGTTATTGTAGCATAAATAACCTAGTTCCATCGAAACTACAGGTAGAATATGATTCCAAAGATACATGCAAAAACGTCGTTTCAGACCGTGAAACGCTCAAATATGATGTAAAAACTGTTTCTCAAAACATGTCTCCAAATCACTTGAAAATGCGTTTTCTAAGCGAATTACGTGTTTTTAATGTGTTTTGCAGTAACTTCTATAGTTCAAATTGGCACTCTAGCTGCGCTGGCGAGTGCACCACGGAGTGCCTCCAAAAGGTTGTATTCACTAAAAAACAGTGTATTTTGTCTTATTTTACCCTAAATAACCTAGTTCTATCGAAACTACAGGTAGAATATGTTTCCAAAGATACATGTAAAATCGTCGTTTCAGACCGTGAAACGCTCAAATATGATGTAAAAACTGTTTCTCAAAACATGTCTCCAAATCACTTGAAAATGCGTTTTCTAAGCGAATTACGCATTTTTAACGTGTTTTGCAGTAACTTCTATAGTTCAAATCGGCAGTCTAGCTGCGCTGGCGAGTGCACCACGGAGTGCCTCCAAAAGGTTGTATTCACTAAAAAACAGTGTATTTTGTCTTATTGTACCCTAAATAACCTAGTTTCATCGAAACTACAGGTAGAATATGTTTCCAAAGATACATGCAAAATCGTCGTTTCAGACCGTGAAACGCTCAAATATGATGTAAAAACTGTTTCTCAAAACATGTCTCCAAATCACTTGAAAATGCGTTTTCTAAGCGAATTACGTGTTTTTAAGGTGTTTTCAGTAACTTCTATAGTTCAAATCGGCACTCTAGCTGCGCTGGCGAGTGCACCACGGAGTGCCTCCAAAAGGTTGTATTCACTAAAAAACAGTGTATTTTGTCTTATTGTACCCTAAATAAACTAGTTCCATCGAAACTACAGGTAGAATATGTTTCCAAAGATACATGCAAAATCGTCGTTTCAGACCGTGAAACGCTCAAATATGATGTAAAAACTGTTTCTCAAAACATGTTTCCAAAACACTTGAAAATGCGTTTTCTAAGCGAATTACGTGTTTCTAAGGTATTTTGCAGTAACTTCTATAGTTCAAATCGGCACTCTAGCTGCGCTAGCGAGTGTACCACGGAGTGCCTCCAAAACCTTGTATTCACTAAAAATCAGTGTATTTTGTGTTATTGTAGCATAAACAACCTAATTCCATCGAAACTACAGGTAGAATATGATTCCAAAGATACATGCAAAATCGTCGTTTCAGACCGTGGAACGCTCAAATATGATGTAAAAACTGTTTCTCAAAACATGTCTCCAAATCACTTGAAAATGCGTTTTCTAAGCGAATTACGTGTTTTAAGGTGTTTTGCAGTAACTTCTATAGTTCAACTCGGCACTCTAGCTGCGCTGGCGAGTGCACCACGGAGTGCCCCCAAAAGGTTGTATTCACTAAAAAACAGTGTATTTTGTCTTATTGTACCCTAAATAACCTAGTTCCATCGAAACTACAGGTAGAATATGTTTCCAAAGATACATGCAAAATCGTCGTTTCAGACCGTAAAACGCTCAAATATGATGTAACAACTGTTTCTCAAAACATGACTCCAAATCACTTGAAAATGCGTTTTCTAAGCGAATTACGTGTTTTTAAGGTGTTTTCAGTAACTTCTATAGTTCAACTCGGCACTCTAGCTGCGCTGGCGAATGCACCACGGAGTGCCTCCAAAAGATTGTATTCACTAAAAAACAGTGTATTTTGTCTTATTGTACCCTAAATAACCTAGTTCCATCGAAACTACAGGTAGAATATGTTTCCAAAGATACATGCAAAATCGTCGTTTCAGACCGTGAAACGCTCAAATATGATGTAACAACTGTTTCTCAAAACATAACTCCAAATCACTTGAAAATGCGTTTTCTAAGCGAATTACGTGTTTTTAAGGTGTTTTCAGTAACTTCTATAGTTCAAATCGGCACTCTAGCTGCGCTGGCGAGTGCGCCACGGAGTGCCTCCAAAAGGTTGTAATTACTAAAAAACAGTGTATTTTGTCTTATTGTACCCTAAATAACCTAGTTCCATCGAAACTACAGGTAGAATATGTTTCCAAAGATACATGCAAAATCGTCGTTTCAGACCGTGAAACGCTCAAATATGATGTAAAAACTGTTTCTCAAAACATGTTTCCAAAACACTTGAAAATGCGTTTTCTAAGCGAATTACGTGTTTCTAAGGTGTTTTGCAGTAACTTCTATAGTTCAAATCGGCACTCTAGCTGCGCTGGCGAGTGCACCACTGAGTGCCTCCAAAACCTTGTATTCACTAAAAAACAGTGTATTTTGTGTTATTGTAGCATAAACAAACTAGTTCCATCAAAACTACAGGTAGAATATGATTCCAAAGATACATGCAAAATCGTCGTTTCAGACCGTGAAACGCTCAAATATGATGTAAAAACTGTTTCTCAAAACATGTCTCCAAATCACTTGAAAATGCGTTTTCTAAGCGAATTACGTGTTTTTAAGGTGTTTTGCAGTAACTTCTATAGTTCAACTCGGCACTCTAGCTGCGCTGGCGAGTGCACCACGGAGTGCCTCCAAAAGGTTGTATTCACTAAAAAACAGTGTATTTTGTCTTATTGTACCCTAAATAACCTAGTTCCATCGAAACTACAGGTAGAATATGTTTCCAAAAATACATGCAAAATCGTCGTTTCAGACCGTGAAACGCTCGAATATGATGTAACAACTGTTTCTCAAAACATGTCTCCAAATCACTTGAAAATGCGTTTTCTAAGCGAATTACGTGTTTTTAAGGTGTTTTCAGTAACTTCTATAGTTCAAATCGGCACTCTAGCTGCGCTGGCGAGTGCACCACGGAGTGCCTCCAAAAGGTTGTAATCACTAAAAAACAGTGTATTTTGTCTTATTGTACCCTAAATAACCTAGTTCCATCGAAACTACAGGTAGAATATGTTTCCAAAGATACATGCAAAATCGTCGTTTTAGACCGTGAAACGCTCAAATATGATGTAAAAACTGTTTCTCAAAACATGTCTCAAAAACACTTGAAAATGCGTTTTCTAAGCAAATTACGTGTTTTTAAGGTGTTTTGCAGTAACTTCTATAGTTCAAATCGGCACTCTAGCTGCGCTGGCGAGTGCACCACGGAGTGCCTCCAAAAGGTTGTATTCACTAAAAAACAGTGTATTTTGTCTTACTGTACCCTAAATAACCTAGTTCCATAGAAACTACAGGTAGAATATGTTTCCAAAGATACATGCAAAATCGTCGTTTCAGACCGTGAAACGCTCAAATATGATGTAAAAACTATTTCTCAAAACATGTTTCCAAATCACTTGAAAATGCGTTTTCTATGCGAATTACGTGTTTTTAAGGTGTTTTGCAGTAACTTCTATAGTTCTAATCGGCACTTTAGCTACGCTGGCGAATGCACCACGGAGTGCCTCCAAAACCTTGTATTCACTAAAAATCAGTGTATTTTGTGTTATTGAAGCATAAATAACCTAGTTCCATCGAAACTACAGGTATAATATGATTCCAAAGATACATGCAAAAACGTCGTTTCAGACCGTGAAACGCTCAAATATGATGTAAACCTGTTTCTCAAAACATGTCTCCAAATCACTTGAAAATGCGTTTTCTAAGCGAATTACGTGTTTTTAATGTGTTTTGCAGTAACTTCTATAGTTCAAATTGGCACTCTAGCTGCGCTGGCGAGTGCACCACGGAGTGCCTCCAAAAGGTTGTATTCACTAAAAAACAGTGTATTTTGTCTTATTTTACCCTAAATAACCTAGTTCCATCGAAACTACAGGTAGAATATGTTTCCAAAGATACATGCAAAATCGTCGTTTCAGACCGTGAAACGCTCAAATATGATGTAAAAACTGTTTCTCAAAACATGTCTCCAAATCACTTGAAAATGCGTTTTCTAAGCGAATTACGCATTTTTAAGGTGTTTTGCAGTAACTTCTATAGTTCAAATCGGCACTCAAGCTGCGCTGGCGAGTGCACCACGGAGTGCCTCCAAAAGGTTGTATTCACTAAAAAACAGTGTATTTTGTCTTATTGTACCCTAAATAACCTAGTTCCATCGAAACTACAGGTAGAATATGTTTCCAAAGATACATGCAAAATCGTCGTTTTAGACCGTGAAACGCTCAAATATGATGTAAAAACTGTTTCTCAAAACATGTCTCCAAATCACTTGAAAATGCGTTTTCTAAGCGAATTACGTGTTTTTAAGGTGTTTTCAGTAACTTCTATAGTTCAAATCGGCACTCTAGCTGCGCTGGCGAGTGCACCACGGAGTGCCTCCAAAAGGTTGTATTCACTAAAAAACAGTGTATTTTGTCTTATTGTACCCTAAATAACCTAGTTCCATCGAAACTACAGATAGAATATGATTCCAAAGATACATGCAAAATCGTCGTTTCAGACCGTGAAACGCTCAAATATGATGTAAAAACTGTTTCTCAAAACATGTCTCCAAATCACTTGAAAATGCGTTTTCTAAGCGAATTACGTGTTTTTAAGGTGTTTTGCAGTAACTTCTATAGTTCAAATCGGCACTCTAGCTGCGCTGGCGAGTGCACCACGGAGTGCCTCCAAAACCTTGTATTCACTAAAAATCAACGTATTTTGTGTTATTGTAGCATAAATAACCTAGTTCCATCGAAACTACAGGTAGAATATGATTCCACAGATACATGCAAAATCGTCGTTTCAGACCGTGAAACGCTCAAATATGATGTAAAAACTGTTTCTCAAAACATGTCTCCAAATCACTTGAAAATGTGTTTTCTAAGCGAATTACGTGTTTTTAATGAGTTTTGCAGTAACTTCTATAGTTCAAATCGGCACTCTAGCTGCGCTGGCGAGTGCACCACGCAGTGCCTTTAAAAGGTTGTATTCACTAAAAATCAGTGTATTTTGTCTTATTGTACCCTAAATAACCTAGTTCCATCGAAACTACAGGTAGAATATGTTTCCAAAGATACATGCAAAATCGTCGTTTCAGACCGTGAAACGCTCAAATATGATGTAAAAACTGTTTCTCAAAATATGTATCCAAAACACTTGAAAATGCGTTTTCTAAGCGAATTACGTGTTTCTAAGGTGTTTTGCAGTAACTTCTATAGTTCAAATCGGCACTCTAGCTGCGCTGGCGAGTGCACCACGGAGTGCCTCCAAAACCTTGTATTCACTAAAAATCAGTGTATTTTGTGTTATTGTAGCATAAACAACCTAGTTCCATCGAAACTACAGGTAGAATATGATTCCAAAGATACATGCAAAATCGTCGTTTCAGACCGTGGAACGCTCAAATATGATGTAAAAACTGTTTCTCAAAACATGTCTCCAAATCACTTGAAAATGCGTTTTCTAAGCGAATTACGTGTTTTTAAGGTGTTTTGCAGTAACTTCTATAGTTCAACTTGGCACTCTAGCTGCGCTGGCGAGTGCACCACGGAGTGCCTCCAAAAGGTTGTATTCACTAAAAAACAGTGTATTTTGTCTTATTGTACCCTAAATAACCTAGTACCATCGAAACTACAGGTAGAATATGTTTCCAAAGATACATGCAAAATCGTCGTTTCAGATTGTGAAACGCTCAAATATGATGTAACAACTGTTTCTCAAAACATGACTCCAAATCACTTGAAAATGCGTTTTCTAAGCGAATTACGTGTTTTTAAGGTGTTTTCAGTAACTTCTATAGTTCAAATCGGCACTCTAGCTGCGCTGGCGAGTGCGCCACGGAGTGCCTCCAAAAGGTTGTAATTACTAAAAAACAGTGTATTTTGTCTTATTGTACCCTAAATAACCTAGTTCCATCGAAACTACAGGTAGAATATGTTTCCAAAGATACATGCAAAATCGTCGTTTCAGACCGTGAAACGCTCAAATATGATGTAAAAACTGTTTCTCAAAACATGTCTCCAAAACACTTGAAAATGCGTTTTCTAAGCGAATTACGTGTTTTTAAGGTGTTTTGCAGTAACTTCTATAGTTCAAATCGGCACTCTAGCTGCGCTGGCGAGTGCACCACGGAGTGCCTCCAAAAGGTTGTATTCACTAAAAAACAGTGTATTTTGTCTTACTGTACCCTAAATAACCTAGTTCCATAGAAACTACAGGTAGAATATGTTTCCAAAGATACATGCAAAATCGTCGTTTCAGACCGTGAAACGCTCAAATATGATGTAAAAACTATTTCTCAATACATTTTTCCAAATCACTTGAAAATGCGTTTTCTAAGCGAATTACGTGTTTTTAAGGTGTTTTGCAGTAACTTCTATAGTTCTAATCGGCACTTTAGCTACGCTGGCGAATGCACCACGGAGTGCCTCCAAAACCTTGTATTCACTAAAAATCAGTGTATTTTGTGTTATTGTAGCATAAATAACCTAGTTCCATCGAAACTACAGGTATAATATGATTCCAAAGTTACATGCAAAAACGTCGTTTCAGACCGTGAAACGCTCAAATATGATGTAAAAACTGTTTCTCAAAACATGTCTCCAAATCACTTGAAAATGCGTTTTCTAAGCGAATTACGTGTTTTTAATGTGTTTTGCAGTAACTTCTATAGTTCAAATTGGCACTCTAGCTGCGCTGGCGAGTGCACCACGGAGTGCCTCCAAAAGGTTGTATTCACTAAAAAACAGTGTATTTTGTCTTATTTTACCCTAAATAACCTAGTTCCATCGAAACTACAGGTAGAATATGTTTCCAAAGATACATGCAAAATCGTCGTTTCAGACCGTGAAACGCTCAAATATGATGTAAAAACTGTTTCTCAAAACATGTCTCCAAATCACTTGAAAATGAGTTTTCTAAGCGAATTACGCATTTTTAAGGTGTTTTGCAGTAACTTCTATAGTTCAAATCGGCACTCTAGCTGCGCTGGCGAGTGCACCACGGAGTGCCTCCAAAAGGTTGTATTCACTAAAAAACAGTGTATTTTGTCTTATTGTACCCTAAATAACCTAGTTCCATCGAAACTACAGGTAGAATATGTTTCCAAAGATACATGCAAAATCGTCGTTTCAGACCGTGAAACGCTCAAATATGATGTAAAAACTGTTTCTCAAAACATGTCTCCAAATCACTTGAAAATGCGTTTTCTAAGCGAATTACGTGTTTTTAAGGTGTTTTCAGTAACTTCTATAGTTCAAATCGGCACTCTAGCTGCGCTGGCGAGTGCACTACGGAGTGCCTCCAAAAGGTTGTATTCACTAAAAAACAGTGTATTTTGTCTTATTGTACCCTAAATAACCTAGTTCCATCGAAACTACAGGTAGAATATGATTCCAAAGATACATGCAAAATCGTCGTTTCAGACCGTGAAACGCTCAAATATGATGTAAAAACTGTTTCTCAAAACATGTCTCCAAATCACTTGAAAATGCGTTTTCTAAGCGAATTACGTGTTTTTAAGGTGTTTTGCAGTAACTTCTATAGTTCAAATCGGCACTCTAGCTGCGCTGGCGAGTGCACCACGGAGTGCCTCTAAAACCTTGTATTCACTAAAAATCAACGTATTTTGTGTTATTGTAGCATAAATAACCTAGTTCCATCGAAACTACAGGTAGAATATGATTCCAAAGATACATGCAAAATCGTCGTTTCAGACCGTGAAACGCTCAAATATGATGTAAAAACTGTTTCTCAAAACATGTCTCCAAATCACTTGAAAATGCGTTTTCTAAGCGAATTACGTGTTTTTAATGTGTTTTGCAGTAACTTCTATAGTTCAAATCGGCACTCTAGCTGCGCTGGCGAGTGCACCACGGAGTGCCTCCAAAAGGTTGTATTCACTAAAAATCAGTGTATTTTGTCTTATTGTACCCTAAATAACCTAGTTCCATCGAAACTACAGGTAGAATATGTTTCCAAAGATACATGCAAAATCGTCGTTTCAGACCGTGAAACGCTCAAATATGATGTAAAAACTGTTTCTCAAAACATGTTTCCAAAACACTTGAAAATGCGTTTTCTAAGCGAATTACGTGTTTCTAAGGTGTTTTGCAGTAACTTCTATAGTTCAAATCGGCACTCTAGCTGCGCTGGCGAGTGCACCACGGAGTGCCTCCAAAACCTTGTATTCACTAAAAATCAGTGTATTTTGTGTTATTGTAGCATAAACAACCTAGTTCCATCGAAACTACAGGTAGAATATGATTCCAAAGATACATGCAAAATCGTCGTTTCAGACCGTGGAACGCTCAAATATGATGTAAAAACTGTTTCTCAAAACATGTCTCCAAATCACTTGAAAATGCGTTTTCTAAGCGAATTACGTGTTTTTAAGGTGTTTTGCAGTAACTTCTATAGTTCAACTCGGCACTCTAGCTGCGCTGGCGAGTGCACCACGGAGTGCCTCAAAAAGGTTGTATTCACTAAAAAACAGTGTATTTTGTCTTATTGTACTCTAAATAACCTAGTTCCATCGAAACTACAGGTAGAATATGTTTCCAAAGATACATGCAAAATCGTCGTTTCAGACCGTGAAACGCTCAAATATGATGTAACAACTGTTTCTCAAAACATGACTCCAAATCACTTGAAGATGCGTTTTCTAAGCGAATTACGTGTTTTTAAGGTGTTTTCAGTAACTTCTATAGTTCAAATCGGCACTCTAGCTGCGCTGGCGAGTGCGCCACGGAGTGCCTCCAAAAGGTTGTAATTACTAAAAAACAGTGTATTTTGTCTTATTGTACTCTAAATAACCTAGTTCCATCGAAACTACAGGTAGAATATGTTTCCAAAGATACATGCAAAATCGTCGTTTCAGACCGTGAAACGCTCAAATATGATGTAAAAACTGTTTCTCAAAACATGTTTCCAAAACACTTGAAAATGCGTTTTCTAAGCGAATTACGTGTTTCTAAGGTGTTTTGCAGTAACTTCTATAGTTCAAATCGGCACTCTAGCTGCGCTGGCGAGTGCACCACGGAGTGCCTCCAAAACCTTGTATTCACTAAAAATCAGTGTATTTTGTCTTACTGTACCCTAAATAACCTAGTTCCATAGAATCTACAGGTAGAATATGTTTGCAAAGATACATGCAAAATTGTCGTTTCAGACCGTGAAACGCTCAAATATGATGTAAAAACTATTTCTCAAAACATGTCTCCAAATCACTTGAAAATGCGTTTTCTAAGCGAATTACGTGTTTTTAAGGTGTTTTGCAGTAACTTCTATAGTTCTAATCGGCACTTTAGCTACGCTGGCGAATGCACCACGGAGTGCCTCCAAAACCTTGTATTCACTAAAAATCAGTGTATTTTGTCTTATTGTACCCTAAATAACCTAGTTCCGTCGAAACTACAGGTAGAATATGTTTCCAAAGATACATGCAAAATCGTCGTTTCAGACCGAAAACGCTCAAATATGATGTAAAAACTCTTTCTCAAAACATGTCTCCAAATCACTTGAAAATGCGTTTTCTAAGCGAATTACGTGTTTTTTAGGTGTTTTGCAGTAACTTCTATAGTTCAAATCGGCACTCTAGCTGCGCTGGCGAGTGCACCACGGAGTGCCTCCAAAAGGTTGTATTCACTAAAAAACAGTGTATTTTGTCTTATTGTACCCTAAATAACCTAGTTCTATCGAAACTACAGGTAGAATATGTTTCCAAAGATACATGCAAAATCGTCGTTTCAGACCGTGAAACGCTCAAATATGATGTAAAAACTGTTTCTCAAATCATGTCTCCAAATCAGTTGAAAATGCGTTTTCTAAGCGAATTACGTGTTTTTAAGGTGTTTTGCAGTAACTTCTATAGTTCAAATCGGCACTCTAGCTGCGCTGGCGAGTGCACCACGGAGTGCCTCCAAAAGGTTGTATTCACTAAAAAACAGTGTATTTTGTCTTATTGTACCCTAAAGAACCTAGTTCCATTGAAACTACAGGTAAAATATGTTTCGAAAGATACATGCAAAATCGTCGTTTTAGACCGTGAAACGCTCAAATATGATGTAAAAACTGTTTCTCAAAACATGTCTCCAAATCACTTGAAAATGCGTTTTCTAAGCGAATTAAGTGTTTTTAAGGTGTTTTGCAATAACTTCTATAGTTCAAATCGGCACTCTAGCTGCGCTGGCGAGTGCACCACGGAGTGCCTCCCAAGAGGTTGTATTCACTAAAAAACAGTGTATTTTGTCTCATTGTACCCTAAATAACCTAGTTCCATCGAAACTACAGGTAGAATATGTTTCCAAAGATACATGCAAAATCGTCGTTTCAGACCGTGAAACGCTCAAATATGATGTAAAAACTGTTTCTCAAAACATGTCTCCAAATCACTTGAAAATGCGTTTTCTAAGCGAATTTCGTGTTTTTAAGGTGTTTTGCAGTAACTTCTTTAGTTCAAATCGGCACTCTAGTTGCGCTGGGGAGTGCACTACGGAGTGCCTCCAAAAGGTTGTATTCACTAAAAAACAGTGTATTTTGTCTTATTGTACCCTAAATAACCTAGTTCCATTGAAACTACAGGTAAACTATGTTTCGAAAGATACATGCAAAATCGTCGTTTTAGACCGTGAAACGCTCAAATATGATGTAAAAACTGTTTCTCAAAACATGTCTCCAAATCACTTGAAAATGCGTTTTCTAAGCGAATTACGTGTTTTTAAGGTGTTTTGCAGTAACTTCTATAGTTCAAATCGGCACTCTAGCTGCGCTGGCGAGTGCACGACGGAGTGCCTCCAAAGGGTTGTATTCACTAAAAAATAGTGTATTTTGTCTTATTGTACCCTAAATAACCTAGTTCCATTGAAACTACAGGTAGAATATGTTTCGAAAGATACATGCAAAATCGTCGTTTCAGACCGTGAAACGCTCAAATATGATGTAAAAACTGTTTCTCAAAACATGTCTCTAGATCACTTGAAAATGCGTTTTCTAAGCGAATTACGTGTTTTTAAGGTGATTTGCAGTAACTTCTATAGTTCAAATCGGCGCTCTAGCTGCGCTGGCGAGTGCACCACGGAGTGCCTCCAAAACCTTGTATTCACTAAAAATCAATGTATTTTGTGTTATTGTAGCATAAATAACCTAGTTCCATCGAAACTACAGGTAGAATATGATTCCAAAGATACATGCAAAATCGTCGTTTCAGACCGTGGAACGCTCAAATATGATGTAAAAACTGTTTCTCAAAACATGTCTCCAAATCACTTGAAAATGCGTTTTCTAAGCGAATTACGTGTTCTTAATGTGTTTTGCAGTAACTTCTATAGTTTAAATCGGCACTCTAGCTGCGCTGGCGAGTGCACCACGGAGTGCCTCCAAAAGGTTGTATTCACTAAAAATCAGTGTATTTTGTCTTATTGTACCCTAAATAACCTAGTTCCATTGAAACTACAGGTAAAATATGTTTCGAAAGATACATGCAAAATCGTCGTTTCAGACCGTGAAACGCTCAAATATTATGTAAAAACTGTTTCTCAAAACATGTCTCCAAATCACTTGAAAATGCGTTTTCTAAGCGAATTACATGATTTAAGGTGTTTTCAGTAACTTCTATAGTTCAAATCGGCACTCTAGCTGCGCTGGCGAGTGCACCATGGAGTGCCTCCAAAAGGCTGTATTCACTAAAAAACAGTGTATTTTGTCTTATTGTACCCTAAATAACCCAGTTCCATCGAAACTACAGGTAGAATATGATTCCAAAGATACATGCAAAATCGTCGTTTAAGACCGTGAGACGCTCAAATATGATGTAAAAACTGTTTCTCAAAACATGTTTCCAAATCACTTGAAAATGCGTTTTCTAAGCGAATTACGTGTTTTTAAGGTGTTTTGCAGTAACTTCTATAGTTCAAATCGGCACTCTAGCTGCGCTGGCGAGTGCACCACGGAGTGCCTCCAAAAGGTTGTATTCACTAAAAAACAGTGTATTTTGCCTTATTGTACTCTAAGTATTCTAGTTCCATCGAAACTACAGGTAGAATATGCTTTTAAAGATACATGCAAAATCGTCGTTTCAGACCGTGAAACGCTCAAATATGATGTAAAAACTGTTTCTCAAAACATGTCTCCAAATCATTTGAAAATGCGTTTTCTAAGCGAATTACGTGTTTTTAAGGTGTTTTGCAGTAACTTCTATAGTTCAAATCGGCACTCTAGCTGCGCTGGCGAGTGCACCACGGAGTGCCTCCAAAAGGTTGTATTTACTAAAAAACTGTGTATTTTGTCTTATTGTACCCTAAATAACCTAGTTCTATCGAAACTACAGGTAGAATATGTTTCCAAAGATACATGCAAAATCGTCGTTTCAGACCCTGAAACGCTCAAATATGATGTAAAAACTGTTTCTCAAAACATGTCTCCAAATCACTTGTAAATGCGTTTTCTAAGCGAAGTACGTGTTTTTAAGGTGTTTTGCAGTAACTACTATAGTTCAAATCGGCACTCTAGCTGCGCTGGCGAGTGCACCACGGAGTGCCTCCAAAACCTTGTATTCACTAAAATCAATGTATTTTGTGTTATTGTAGCATAAATAACCTAGTTCCATCGAAACTACAGGTAGAATATGATTCCAAAGATACATGCAAAATCGTCGTTTCAGACTGTGAAACGCTCAAATATGATGTAAAAACTGTTTCTCAAAACATGTCTCCAAATCACTTGAAAATGCGTTTTCTAAGCAAATTACGTGTTTTTAAGGTGTTTTGCAGTAACTTCTATAGTTCAAATCGGCACTCTAGCTGCGCTGGCGAGTGCACTACGGAGTGCCTCCAAAAGGTTGTATTCACTAAAAAACAGTGTATTTTGTCTTATTGTACCCTAAATAAAATAGTTCTATCGAAACTACAGGTAGAATATGTTTCCAAAGATACATGCAAAATCGTCGTTTGAGACCGTGAAACGCTCAAATATGATGTAAAAACTGTTTCTCAAAACATGTCTCCAAATCACTTGAAAATGCGTTTTCTAAGCGAAGTACGTGTTTTTAAGGTGTTTTGCAGTAACTACTATAGTTCAAATCGGCACTCTAGCTGCGCTGGCGAGTGCACCACGGAGTGCCTCCAAAACCTTGTATTCACTAAAATCAATGTATTTTGTGTTATTGTAGCATAAATAACCTAGTTCCATCGAAACTACAGGTAGAATATGATTCCAAAGATACATGCAAAATCGTCGTTTCAGACTGTGAAACGCTCAAATATGATGTAAAAACTGTTTCTCAAAGCATGTCTCCAAATCACTTGAAAATGCGTTTTCTAAGCAAATTACGTGTTTTTAAGGTGTTTTGCAGTAACTTCTATAGTTCAAATCGGCACTCTAGCTGCGCTGGCGAGTGCACCACGGAGTGCCTCCAAAAGGTTGTATTCACTAAAAAACAATGTATTTTGTCTTATTGTACCCTAAATAACCTAGTTCCATTGAAACTACAGGTAGAATATGTTTCGAAAGATACATGCAAAATCGTCGTTTCAGACCGTGAAACGCTCAAATATGATGTAAAAATTGTTTCTCAAAACATGTCTCCAAATCACTTAAAAATGCGTTTTTTAGGCGAATTACGTGTTTTTAAGGTGTTTTGCAGTAACTTCTATAGTTCAAATCGGCACTCTAGCTGCGCTGGCGAGTGCACCACGGAGTGCCTCCAAAAGGTTGTATTCACTAAAAAACAGTGTATTTTGTCTTATTGTACCCTAAATATTCTAGTTCCATTGAAACTACAGGTAGAATATGTTTCGAAAGATACATGCAAAATCGTCGTTTCAGACCGTGAAACGCTCAAATATGATGTAAAAACTGTTTCTCAAAACATGTCTCCAAATTACTTGAAAATGCGTTTTCTAAGCGAATTACGTGTTTTTAAGGTGTTTTGCATTAACTTCTATAGTTCAAATCGGCACTCTAGCTGCGCTGGCGAGTGCACCACGGAGTGCCTCCAAAAGGTTGTATTCACTAAAAAACAGTGTATTTTGTCTTATTGTACCCTAAATAACCTAGTTCCATCAAATCTACAGGTAGAATATGTTTCCAAAGATACATGCAAAATCGTCGTTTCAGACCGTGAAACGCTCAAATATAATGTAAAAACTGTTTCTCAAATCATGTCTCCAAATCACTTAAAAATGCGTTTTCTAAGCGAATTACGTGTTTTTAAGGTGTTTTGCAGTAACTTCTATACTTCAAATCGGCGCTCTAGCTGCGCTGGCGAGTGCACCACGGAATGCCTCCAAAACCTTGTATTCACTAAAAATCAATATATTTTGTGTTATGGTAGCATAAATAACCTAGTTCCATCGAAACTACAGGTCGAATATGATTCCAAAGATACATGCAAAATCTTCGTTTCAGACCGTGAAACGATCAAATATGATGTAAAAACTGTTTCTCAAAACATGTCTCCAAATCATTTGAAAATGCGTTTTCTAAGCGAATTACGTGTTTTTAAGGTGTTTTGCAGTAACTTCTATAGTTCAAATCGGCACTCTAGCTGCGCTGGCGAGTGCACCACGGAGTGCCTCCAAAAGGTTGAATTCACTAAAAAACAGTGTATTTTGTCTTATTGTACCCTAAATAACCTAGTTCCATTGAAACTACAGGTAAAATATGTTTCGAAAGATACATGCAAAATCGTCGTTTTAGACCGTGAAACGCTCAAATATGATGTAAAAACTGTTTCTCAAAACATGTCTCCAAATCACTTGAAAATGCGTTTTCTAAGCGAATTACGTGTTTTTAAGGTGTTTTGCAGTAACTTCTATAGTTCAAATCGGCACTCTAGCTGCGCTGGCGAGTGCACCACGGAGTGCCTCCCAAGAGGTTGTATTCACTAAAAAACAGTGTATTTTGTCTTATTGTACCCTAAATAACCTAGTTCCATCGAAACTACAGGTAGAATATGTTTCCAAAGATACATGCAAAATCGTCGTTTCAGACCGTGAAACGCTCAAATATGATGTAAAAACTGTTTCTCAAAACATGTCTTCAAATCACTTGAAAATGCGTTTTCTACGCGAATTACGTGTTTTTAAGGTGTTTTGCAGTAACTTCTATAGTTCAAAACGGCACTCTAGCTGCGCTGGCGAGTGCACCACGGAGTGCCTCCAAATGGTTGTATTCACTAAAAAACAGTGTATTTTGTTTTATTGTACCCTAAATAACCTAGTTCCATTAAAACTACAGGTAAAATATGTTTCGAAAGATACATGCAAAATCGTCGTTTTACACCGTGAAACGCTCAAATATGATGTAAAAACTGTTTCTCAAAACATGTCTCCAAATCACTTGAAAATGCGTTTTCTAAGCGAATTACGTGTTTTTAAGGTGTATTGCAGTAACTTCTATAGTTCAAATCGGCACTCTAGCTGCGCTGGCGAGTGCACCACGGAGTGCCTTCAAAGGGTTGTATTCACTCAAAAACAGTGTATTTTGTCTTATTGTACCCTAAATAACCTAATTCCATCGAATCTACAGGTAGAATATGTTTCCAAAGATACATGCAAAATCGGCGTTTCAGACCGTGAAACGCTCAAATATAATGTAAAAACTGTTTCTCAAATCATGTCTCCAAATCACTTGAAAATGCGTTTTCTAAGCGAATTACGAGTTTTTAAGGTGTTTTGCAGTAACTTCTATAGGTCAAATCGGCGCTCTAGCTGCGCTGGCGAGTGCACCACGGAGTGCCTCCAAAACCTTGTATTCACTAAAAATCAAAGTATTTTGTGTTATTGTAGCATAAATAACCTAGTTCTATCGAAATTACAGGTAGAATATGATTCCAAAGATACATGCAAAATCGTCGTTTCAGACCGTGAAACGCTCAAATATGATGTAAAAACTGTTTCTCAAAACATGTCTCCAAATCACTTGAAAATGCGTTTTCTAAGCGAATTACGTGTTTTTAATGTGTTTTGCAGTAACTTCTATAGTTCAAATCGGCACTCTAGCTGCGCTGGCGAGTGCACCACGGAGTGCCTCCAAAATGTTGTATTCACTAAAAATCAGTGTATTTTGTCTTATTGTACCCTAAATAACCTAGTTCCATTGAAACTACAGGAAAATATGTTTCGAAAGATACATGCAAAATCGTCGTTTCAGACCGTGAAACGCTCAAATATGATGTAAAAACTGTTTCTCAAAACATGTCTCCAAATCACTTGAAAATGCGTTTTCTAAGCGAATTACGTGTTTTTAAGGTGTTTTGCAGTAACTTCTATAGTTCAAATCGGCACTCTAGCTGCGCTGGCTAGTGCACTACGGAGTGCCTCCAAAACCTTGTATTCACTAAAAATCAGTGTATTTTGTGTTATTGTAGCATAAATAACCTAGTTCCATCAAAACAACAGGTAGAATATGATTCCAAAGATACATGCAAAATCGTCGTTTCAGACCGTGAAACGCTCAAATATGATGTAAAAACTGTTTCCCAAAACATGTCTCCAAATCACTTGAAAATGCGTTTTCTAAGCGAATTACGTGTTTTTAAGGTGTTTTGCAGTAACTTCTATAGTTCAAATCGGCACTCTAGCTGCGCTGGCGAGTGCACCATGGAGTGCCTCCAAAAGGCTGTATTCACTAAAAAACAGTGTATTTTGTCTTATTGTACCCTAAATAACCTAGTTCCATTGAAACTACAGGAAAATATGTTTCGAAAGATACATGCAAAATCGTCGTTTCAGACCGTGAAACGCTCAAATATGATGTAAAAACTGTTTCTCAAAACATGTCTCCAAATCACTTGAAAATGCGTTTTCTAAGCGAATTACGTGTTTTTAAGGTGTTTTGCAGTAACTTCTATAGTTCAAATCGGCACTCTAGCTGCGTTGGCGAGTGCACCACGGAGTGCCTCCAAAACCTTGTATTCACTAAAAATCAATGCATCTTGTGTTATTGTAGCATAAATAACCTAGTTCCATCGAAACTACGGGTAGAATATGATTCCAAAGATACATGCAAAATCGTCGTTTCAGACCGTGTGACGCTCAAATATGATGTAAAAACTGTTTCTCAAAACATGTCTCCAAATCACTTGAAAATGCGTTTTCTAAGCGAATTACGTGTTTTTAAGGTGTTTTGCAGTAACTTCTATAGTTCAAATCGGCACTCTAGCTGCGCTGGCGAGTGCACCACGGAGTGCCTCCAAAAGGTTGTATTCACTAAAAAACAGTGTATTTTGTCTTATTGTACCCTAAATAACCTAGTTCCATTGAAACTACAGGTAAAATATGTTTCGATAGATACATGCAAAATCGTCGTTTCAGACCGTGAAACGCTCAAATATGATGTAAAAACTGTTTCACAAAACATGTCTCCAAATCACTTGAAAATGCGTTTTCTAAGCGTAGTACGTGTTTTTAAGGTGTTTTGCAGTAACTTCTATTGTTCAAATCGGCACTCTAGCTGCGGTGGCGAGTGCACCACGGAGTGCCTCCAAAACCTTGTATTCACTAAAATCAATGTATTTTGTGTTATTGTAGCATAAATAACCTAGTTCCATCGATACTACAGGTAGAATATGATTCCAAAGATACATGCAAAATCGTCGTTTCAGACTGTGAAACGCTCAAATATGATGTAAAAACTGTTTCTCAAAACATGTCTCCAAATCACTTGAAAATGCGTTTTCTAAGCAAATTACGTGTTTTTAAGATGTTTTGCAGTA
The DNA here is from genome assembly GCA_963082715.1 of Harpalus rubripes. Taxonomy (NCBI): domain Eukaryota; kingdom Metazoa; phylum Arthropoda; class Insecta; order Coleoptera; family Carabidae; genus Harpalus; species Harpalus rubripes. The sequence continues at coordinate 25,054 of CAUJCB010000737.1, forward strand.
ACTTCTATAGTTCAAATCGGCACTCTAGCTGCGCTGGCGAGTGCACCACGGAGTTCCTCCAAAAGGTTGTATTCACTAAAAAACAGTGTATTTTGTCTTATTGTACCCTAAATATTCTAGTTCCATCGAAACTACAGGTAGAATATGCTTCCAAAGATACATGCAAAATCGTCGTTTCAGACCGTGAAACGCTCAAATATGATGTAAAAACTGTTTCTCAAAACATGTCTCCAAATCATTTGAAAATGCGTTTTCTAAGCGAATTACGTGTTTTTAAGGTGTTTTGCAGTAACTTCTATAGTTCAAATCGGCACTCTAGCTGCGCTGGCGAGTGCACCACGGAGTGCCTCCAAAAGGTTGTATTCACTAAAAAACAGTGTATTTTGTCTTATTGTACCCTAAATAACCTAGTTCTATCGAAACTACAGGTAGAATATGCTTCCAAAGATACATGCAAAATCGTCGTTTCAGACCGTGAAACGCTCAAATATGATGTAAAAACTGTTTCTCAAAACATGTCTCCAAATCATTTGAAAATGCGTTTTCTAAGCGAATTACGTGTTTTTAAGGTGTTTTGCAGTAACTTCTATAGTTCAAATCGGCACTCTAGCTGCGCTGGCGAGTGCACCACGGAGTGCCTCCAAAAGGTTGTATTCACTAAAAAACAGTGTATTTTGTCTTATTGTACCCTAAATAACCTAGTTCTATCGAAACTACAGGTAGAATATGTTTCCAAAGATACATTCAAAATCGTCGTTTCAGACCGTGAAACGCTCAAATATGATGTAAAAACTGTTTCTCAAAACATGTCTCCAAATCACTTAAAAATGCGTTTTCTAAGCGAATTACGTGTTTTTAAGGTGTTTTCAGTAACTTCTATAGTTCAAATCGGCACTCTAGCTGCGCTGGCGAGTGCACCATGGAGTGCCTCCAAAAGGCTGTATTCACTAAAAAACAGTGTATTTTGTCTTATTGTACCCTAAATATATAGTTCCATCGAAACTACAGGTAGAATATGTTTCCAAAGATACATGCAAAATCGTCGTTTCAGACCGTGAAACGCTCAAATATGATGTAAAATCTGTTTCTCAAAACATGTCTCCAAATCACTTGAAAATGCGTTTTCTAAGCGAATTACGTGTTTTTAAGGTGTTTTGCAGTAACTTCTATAGTTCAAATCGGCACTCTAGCTGCGTTGGCGAGTGCACCACGGAGTGCCTCCAAAACCTTGTAATCTCTAAAAATCAATGCATCTTCTGTTATTGTAGCATAAATAACCTAGTTCCATCGAAACTACGGGTAGAATATGATTCCAAAGGTACATGCAAAATCTTCGTTTCAGACCGTGAGACGCTCAAATATGATGTAAAAACTGTTTCTCAAAACATGTCTCCAAATCACTTGAAAATGCGTTTTCTAAGCGAATTACGTGTTTTTAAGGTGTTTTGCAGTAACTTCTATAGTTCAAATCGGCACTCTAGCTGCGCTGGCAAGTGCACCACGGAGTGCCTCCAAAAGGTTGTATTCACTAAAAAACAGTGTATTTTGTCTTATTGTACCCTAAATAACCTAGTTCCATTGAAACTACAGGTAAAATATGTTTCGAAAGATACATGCAAAATCGTCGTTTTAGACCGTGAAACGCTCAAATATGATGTAAAAACTGTTTCTCAAAACATGTCTTCAAATCACTTGAAAATACGTTTTCTAAGCGAATTACGTGTTTTTAAGGTGTTTTGCAGTAACTTCTACAGGTCAAATCGGCACTCTAGCTGCACTGGCGAGTGCACCACGGAGTGCCTCCAAAAGGTTTTATTCACTAAAAAACAATGTATTTTGTCTTATTGTACCCTAAATAACCTAGTTCCATCGAAACTACAGGTAGAATATGTTTCGAAAGATACATGCAAAATCGTCGTTTCAGACCGTGAAACGCTCAAATATGATGTAAAAACTGTTTCTCAAAACATGTCTCCAAATCACTTAAAAATGCGTTTTCTAGGCGAATTAAGTGTTTTTACGGTGTTTTGCAGTAACTTCTATAGCTCAAATCGGCACTCTAGCTGCGCTGGCGAGTGCACCACGGAGTGCCTCCAAAAGGTTGTATTCACTAAAAAACAGTGTATTTTGTCTTATTGTACCCTAAATATTCTAGTTCCATCGAAACTACAGGTAGAATATGCTTCCAAAGATACATGCAAAATCGTCGTTTCAGACCGTGAAACTCTCAAATATTATGTAAAAACTGCTTCTCAAAACATGTCTCCAAATCACTTGAAAATGCGTTTTCTAAGCGAATTACGTGTTTTTAAGGGGTTTTGCAGTAACTTCTATAGTTCAAATCGGCACTCTAGCTGCGCTGGCGAGTGCACCACGGAGTGCCTCCAAAAGGTTGTATTCACTAAAAAACAGTGTATTTTGTCTTATTGTACCCTAAATAACCTAGTTCTATCGAAACTACAGGTAGAATATGTTTCCAAAGATACATGCAAAATCGTCGTTTCAGACCGTGAAACGCTCAAATATGATGTAAAAACTGTTTCTCAAAACATGTCTCCAAATCACTTGAAAATGCGTTTTCTAAGCGAATTACGTGTTTTTAAGGTGTTTTGCAGTAACTTCTATAGTTCAAATCGGCACTCTAGCTGCGCTGGCGAGTGCACCACGGAGTGCCTCCAAAAGGTTGTATTCACTAAAAAACAGTGTATTTTGTCTTATTGTACCCTAAATAACCTAGTTCCATTGAAACTACAGGTAAAATATGTTTCGAAAGATACATGCAAAATCGTCGTTTTAGACCGTGAAACGCTCAAATATGATGTAAAAACTGTTTCTCAAAACATGTCTCCAAATCACTTGAAAATGCGTTTTCTAAGCGAATTACGTGTTTTTAAGGTGTTTTGCAGTAACTTCTATAGTTCAAATCGGCACTCTAGCTGCGCTGGCGAGTGCACCACGGAGTGCCTCCAAAACCTTGTATTCACTAAAAATCAGTGTATTTTGTGTTATTGTAGCATAAACAACCTAGTTCCATCGAAACTACAGGTAGAATATGATTCCAAAGATACATGCAAAATCGTCGTTTCAGACCGTGGAACGCTCAAATATGATGTAAAAACTGTTTCTCAAAACATGTCTCCAAATCACTTGAAAATGCGTTTTCTAAGCGAATTACGTGTTTTTAAGGTGTTTTGCAGTAACTTCTATAGTTCAACTCGGCACTCTAGCAGTGCACCACGGAGTGCCTCCAAAAGGTTGTATTCACTAAAAAACAGTGTATTTTGTCTTATTGTACCCTAAATAACCTAGTACCATCGAAACTACAGGTAGAATATGTTTCCAAAGATACATGCAAAATCGTCGTTTCAGACCGTGAAACGCTCAAATATGATGTAACAACTGTTTCTCAAAACATGACTCCAAATCACTTGAAAATGCGTTTTCTAAGCGAATTACGTGTTTTTAAGGTGTTTTCAGTAACTTCTATAGTTCAAATCGGCACTCTAGCTGCGCTGGCGAGTGCACCACGGAGTGCCTCCAAAAGGTTGTATTCACTAAAAAACAGTGTATTTTGTCTTATTGTACCCTAAATAACCTAGTTCCATTGAAACTACAGGTAAAATATGTTTCGAAAGATACATGCAAAATCGTCGTTTTAGACCGTGAAACGCTCAAATATGATGTAAAAACTGTTTCTCAAAACATGTCTCCAAATCACTTGAAAATGCGAATTCTAAGCGAATTACGTGTTTTTAAGGTGTTTTGCAGTAACTTCTATAGTTCAAATCGGCACTCTAGCTGCGCTGGCGAGTGCACCACGGAGTGCCTCCAAAGGGTTTTATTCACTAAAAAACAGTGTATTTTGTCTTATTGTACCCTAAATAACCTAGTTCCATCGAATCTACAGGTAGAATATGTTTCCAAAGATACATGCAAAATCGTCGTTTCAGACCGTGAAACGCTCAAATATAATGTAAAAACTGTTTCTCAAATCATGTCTCCAAATCACTTGAAAATGCGTTTTCTAAGCGAATTACGTGTTTTTAAGGTGTTTTGCAGTAAGTTCTATAGTTCAAATCGGCGCTCTAGCTGCGCTGGCGAGTGCACCACGGAGTGCCTCCAAAACCTTGTATTCACTAAAAATCAATGTATTTTGTGTTATTGTAGCATAAATAACCTAGTTCCATCGAAACTACAGGTAGAATATGATTCCAAAGATACATGCAAAATCGTCGTTTCAGACCGTGAAACGCTCAAACATGATGTAAAAACTGTTTCTCAAAACAAGTCTCTAAATCACTTGAAAATGCGTTTTCTAAGCGAATTACGTGTTTTTAATGTGTTTTGCAGTAACTTCTATAGTTCAAATCGGCACTCTAGCTGCTTTGGCGAGTGCACCACGGAGTGCCTCCAAAAGGTTGTATTCACTAAAAATCTGTGTATTTTGTCTTATTGTACGCTAAATAACCTAGTTCCATTGAAACTACAGGTAAAATATGTTTCGAAAGATACATGCAAAATCGTCGTTTCAGACCGTGAAACGCTCAAATATGATGTAAAAACTGTTTCTCAAAACATGTCTCCAAATCACTTGAAAATGCGTTTTCTAAGCGAATTACGTGTTTTTAAGGTGTTTTCAGTAACTTCTATAGTTAAAATCGGCACTCTAGCTGCGCTGGCGAGTGCACAATGGAGTGCCTCCAAAAGGCTGTATTCTCTAAAAAACAGTGTATTTTGTCTTATTGTACCCTAAATAACCTAGTTCCATCGAAACTACAGGTAGAATATGTTTCCAAAGATACATGCAAAATCGTTGTTTCAGACCGTGAAACGCTCAAATATGATGTAAAAACTGTTTCTCAAAACATGTCTCCAAATCACTTGAAAATGCGTTTTCTAAGCGAATTACGTGTTTTTAAGGTGTTTTGCAGTAATTTCTATAGTTCAAATCGGCACTCTAGCTGCGTTGGCGAGTGCACCACGGAGTGCCTCCAAAACCTTGTATACATTAAAAATCAATGCATCTTGTGTTATTGTAGCATAAATAACCTAGTTCCATCGAAACTACAGGTAGAATATGTTTCCAAAGATACATGCAAAATCGTCGTTTCAGACCGTGAAACGCTCAAATATGATGTAAAAACTGTTTCTCAAAACATGTCTCCAAATCACTTGAAAATGCGTTTTCTAAGCGAATTACGTGTTTTTAAGGTGTTTTGCAGTAACTTCTATAGTTCAAATCGGCACTCTAGCTGCGCTGGCGAGTGCACCACGGAGTGCCTCCAAAAGGTTGTATTCACTAAAAAACAACAGTGTATTTTGTCTTATTGTACCCTAAATAACCTAGTTCCAATGAAACTACAGGTAAAATATGTTTCCAAAGATACATGCAAAATCGTCGTTTTAGACCGTGAAACGCTCAATTATGATGTAAAAACTGTTTTTTAAAACATGTCTCCAAATCACTTGAAAATGCGTTTTCTAAGCGAATTACGTGTTTTTAAGGTGTTTTGCAGTAACTTCTACAGTTCAAATCGGCACTCTAGCTGCGCTGGCGAGTGCACCACGGAGTGCCTCCAAAACCTTGTATTCACTAAAAATCAATGTATTTTGTCTTATTGTACCCTAAATAACCTAGTTCCATCGAAACTACAGGTAGAATATGTTTCCAAAGATACATGCAAAATCGTCGTTTCAGACCGTGAAATGCTCAAATATGATGTAAAAACTGTTTCTCAAAACATGTCTCCAAATCACTTGAAAATGCGTTTTCTGAGCGAAGTACGTGTTTTTAAGGTGTTTTGCAGTAACTTCTATAGTTCAAATCGGCACCCTAGCTGCGCTGGCGATTGCACCACGTAGTGCCTCCAAAACCTTGTATTCACTAAAATCAATGTATTTTGTGTTATTGTAGCATAAATAACCTAGTTCCATCGAAACTACAGGTAGAATATGATTCCAAAGATACATGCAAAATCGTCGTTTCAGACCGTGAAACGCTCAAATATGATGTAAAAACTGTTTCTCAAAACATGTCTCCAAATCACTTGAAAATGCGTTTTCTAAGCGAATTATGTGTTTTTTAAGGTGTTTTGCAGTAACTTCTATAGTTCAAATCGGCACTCTAGCTGCGCTGGCGAGTGCACCACGGAGTGCCTCCAAAAGGTTGTATTCACTAAAAAAACAGTGTATTTTGTCTTATTGTACCCTAAATAACCTAGTTCCATTGAAAACTACAGGTAGAATATGTTTCCAAAGATACATGCAAAATCGTCGTTTCAGACCGTGAAACGCTCAAATATGATGTAAAAACTGTTTCTCAAAACATGTCTCCAAATCACTTGAAAATGCGTTTTCTAAGCGAATTACGTGTTTTTTAAGGTGTTTTGCAGTAACGTCTATAGTTCAAATCGGCACTCTAGCTGCGCTGGCGAGTGCACCACGGAGTGCCTCCAAAAGGTTGTATTCACTAAAAACAGTGTATTTTGCCTTATTGTACCCTAAATAACCTAGTTCCATTGAAACTACAGGTAAAATATGTTTCGAAAGATACATGCAAAAATCGTCGTTTCAGACCGTGAAACGCTCAAATATGATGTAAAAAACTGTTTCACAAAACATGTCTCCAAATCACTTGAAAATGCGTTTTCTAAGCGAAGTACGTGTTTTTAAGGTGTTTTGCAGTAACTTCTATAGTTCAAATCGGCACTCTAGCTGCGCTGGCGAGTGCACCACGGAGTGCCTCCAAAACCTTGTATTCACCAAAATCAATGTATTTTGTGTTATTGTAGCATAAATAACCTAGTTCCATCGAAATTACACGTAGAATATGATTCCAAAGATACATGCAAAATCGTCGTTTCAGACCGTGAAACGCTCAAATATGATGTAAAAACTGTTTCTCAAAACATGTCTCCAAATCACTTGAAAATGCGTTTTCTAAGCGAATTATGTGTTTTTAAGGTGTTTTGCAGTAACTTCTATAGTTCAAATCGGCACTCTAGCTGCGCTAGCGAGTGCACCACGGAGTGCCTCCAAAAGGTTGTATTCACTAAAAAACAGTGTATTTTGTCTTATTGTACCATAAATAACCAAGTTACTACAGGTAGAATATGTTTCGAAAGATACATGCAAAATCGTCGTTTCAGACCGTGAAACGCTCAAATATGATGTAAAAACTGTTTCTCAAAACATGTCTCCAAATCACTTAAAATGCGTTTTCTAAGCGAATTACGTGTTTTTAAGGTGTTTTGCAGTAACTTCTATAGTTCAAATCGGCACTCTAGCTGCGCTGGCGAGTGCACCACGGAGTGCCTCCAAAAGGTTGTATTCACTAAAAATCAGTGTATTTTGTCTTATTGTACCCTAAATAACCTAGTTCCATCGAAACTACAGGTAGAATATGTTTCCAAATATACATGCAAAATCGTCGTTTCAGACCGTGAAACGCTCAAATATGATGTATAAACTGTTTCTCAAAACATGTCTCCAAATCACTTGAAAATGCGTTATCTAAGCGAATTACGTGATTTTAAGGTGTTTTCAGTAACTTCTATAGTTCAAATCGGCACTCTAGCTGCGCTGGCGAGTGCACCACGGAGTGCCTCCAAAAGGTTGTATTCACTAAAAAACAGTGTATTTTGTCTTAGTGTACCCTAAATAACCTAGATCCATCGAATCTACAGGTAGAAATATGTTTCCAAAGATACATGCAAAATCGTCGTTTCAGACCGTGAAACGCTCGAATATATTGTAAAAACTGTTTCTCAAATCATGTCTCCAAATCACTTGAAAATGCGTTTTCTAAGCGAATTAACGTGTTTTTAAGGTGTTTTGCAGTAACTTCTATAGTTCAAATCGGCGCTCTAGTTGCGCTGGCGAGTGCACCACGGAGTGCCTCCAAAACCTTGTATGCACTAAAAATCAATGTATTTTGTGTTATTGTAGCATAAATAACCTAGTTCCATCGAAACTACAGGTAGAATATGATTCCAAAGTTACATGCAAAATCGTCGTTTCAGACCGTGAAACGCTCAAATATGATGTAAAAACTGTTTCTCAAAACATGTCTCCAAATCACTTGAAAATTGCGTTTTCTAAGCGAATTACGTGTTTTTAATGTGTTTTGCAGTAACTTCTATAGTTCAAATCGGCACTCTAGCTGCGCTGGCGAGTGCACCACGGAGTGCCTCCAAAAGGTTGTATTCACTAAAAACAGTGTATTTTGCCTTATTGTACCCTAAATAACCTAGTTCCATTGAAACTACAGGTAAAATATGGTTTCGAAAGATACATGCAAAATCGTCGTTTCAGACCGTGAAACGCTCAAATATGATGTAAAAACTGTTTCACAAAACATGTCTCCCAAATCACTTGAAAATGCGTTTTCTAAGCGAAGTACGTGTTTTTAAGGTGTTTTGCAGTAACTTCTATAGTTCAAATCGGCACTCTAGCTGCGCTGGCGAGTGCACCACGGAGTGCCTCCAAAACCTTGTATTCACCAAAATCAATGTATTTTGTGTTATTGTAGCATAAATAACCTAGTTCCATCGAAATTACACGTAGAATATGATTCCAAAGATACATGCAAAAATCGTCGTTTCAGACCGTGAAACGCTCAAATATGATGTAAAAACTGTTTCTCAAAAACATGTCTCCAAATCACTTGAAAATGCGTTTTCTAAGCGAATTATGTGTTTTTTAAGGTGTTTTGCAGTAACTTCTATAGTTCAAATCGGCACTCTAGCTGCGCTAGCGAGTGCACCACGGAGTGCCTCCAAAAGGTTGTATTCACTAAAAAACAGTGTATTTTGTCTTATTGTACCATAAATAACCTAGTTACTACAGGTAGAATATGTTTCGAAAGATACATGCAAAATCGTCGTTTCAGACCGTGAAACGCTCAAATATGATGTAAAAACTGTTTCTCAAAACATGTCTCCAAATCACTTAAAATGCGTTTTCTAAGCGAATTACGTGTTTTTAAGGTGTTTTGCAGTAACTTCTATAGTTCAAATCGGCACTCTAGCTGCGCTGGCGAGTGCACCACGGAGTGCCTCCAAAAGGTTGTATTCACTAAAAATCAGTGTATTTGTCTTATTGTACCCTAAATAACCTAGTTCCATCGAAACTACAGGTAGAATATGTTTCCAAATATACATGCAAAATCGTCGTTTCAGACCGTGAAACGCTCAAATATGATGTATAAACTGTTTCTCAAAACATGTCTCCAAATCACTTGAAAATGCGTTATCTAAGCGAATTACGTGATTTTAAGGTGTTTTCAGTAACTTCTATAGTTCAAATCGGCACTCTAGCTGCGCTGGCGAGTGCACCACGGAGTGCCTCCAAAAGGTTGTATTCACTAAAAAACAGTGTATTTTGTCTTAGTGTACCCTAAATAACCTAGATCCATCGAATCTACAGGTAGAATATGTTTCCAAAGATACATGCAAAATCGTCGTTTCAGACCGTGAAACGCTCGAATATAATGTAAAAACTGTTTCTCAAATCATGTCTCCAAATCACTTGAAAATGCGTTTTCTAAGCGAATTACGTGTTTTTAAGGTGTTTTGCAGTAACTTCTATAGTTCAAATCGGCGCTCTAGTTGCGCTGGCGAGTGCACCACGGAGTGCCTCCAAAACCTTGTATGCACTAAAAATCAATGTATTTTGTGTTATTGTAGCATAAATAACCTAGTTCCATCGAAACTACAGGTAGAATATGATTCCAAAGTTACATGCAAAATCGTCGTTTCAGACCGTGAAACGCTCAAATATGATGTAAAAAACTGTTTCTCAAAACATGTCTCCAAATCACTTGAAAATGCGTTTTCTAAGCGAATTACGTGTTTTTAATGTGTTTTGCAGTAACTTCTATAGTTCAAATCGGCACTCTAGCTGCGCTGGCGAGTGCACCACGGAGTGCCTCCAAAAGGTTGTATTCACTAAAAATCAGTGTATTTTGTCTTATTGTACCCTAAATAACCTAGTTCCATCGAAACTACAGGTAGAATATGTTTCCAAATATACATGCAAAATCGTCGTTTCAGACCGTGAAACGCTCAAATATGATGTAAAAACTGTTTTTTAAAACATGTCTCCAAATCACTTGAAAATGCGTTTTCTAAGCGAAGTACGTGTTTTTAAGGTGTTTTGCAGTAACTTCTATAGTTCAAATCGGCACTCTAGCTGCTCTGGCGAGTGCACCACGGAGTGCCTCCAAAACCTTGTATTCACTAAAATCAATGTATTTTGTGTTATTGTAGCATAAATAACCTAGTTCCATCGAAACTACAGGTAGAATATGATTCCAAAGATACATGCAAAATCGTCGTTTCAGACTGTGAAACGCTCAAATATGATTTAAAAACTGTTTCTCAAAACATGTCTCCAAATCACTTGAAAATGCGTTTTCTAAGCGAATTATGTGTTTTTAAGGTGTTTTGCAGTAACTTCTATAGTTCAAATCGGCACTCTAGCTGCGCTGGCGAGTGCACCACGGAGTGCCTCCAAAAGGTTGTATTCACTAAAAAACAGTGTATTTTGTCTTATTGTACCCTAAATAACCTAGTTCCATTGAAACTACAGGTAGAATATGTTTCCAAAGATACATGCAAAATCGTCGTTTCAGACCGTGAAAACGCTCAAATATGATGTAAAAACTGTTTCTCAAAACATGTCTCCAAATCACTTGAAAATGCGTTTTCTAAGCGAATTACGTGTTTTTAAGGTGTTTTGCAGTAACTTCTATAGTTCAAATCGGCACTCTAGCTGCGCTGGCGAGTGCACCACGGAGTGCCTCCAAAACGTTGTATTCACTAAAAACAGTGTATTTTGTCTTATTGTACCCTAAATAACCTAGTTCCATTGAAACTACAGGTAAAATATGTTTCGAAAGATACATGCAAAATCGTCGTTTCAGACCGTGAAACGCTCAAATATGATGTAAAAAACTGTTTCACAAAACATGTCTCCAAATCACTTGAAAATGCGTTTTCTAAGCGAAGTACGTGTGTTTAAGGTGTTTTGCAGTAACTTCTATAGTTCAAACCGGCACTCTAGCTGCGCTGGCGAGTGCACCACGGAGTGCCTCCAAAACCTTGTATTCACTAAAAATCAATGTATTTTGTGTTATTGTAGCATAAATAACCTAGTTCCATCGAAACTACACGTAGAATATGATTCCAAAGATACATGCAAAATCGTCGTTTCAGACCGTGAAACGCTCAAATATGATGTAAAAACTGTTTCTCAAAACATGTCTCCAAATCACTTGAAAATGCGTTTTCTAAGCGAATTATGTGTTTTTAAGGTGTTTTGCAGTAACTTCTATAGTTCAAATCGGCACTCTAGCTGCGTTAGCGAGTGCACCACGGAGTGCCTCCAAAAGGTTGTATTCACTAAAAAACAGTGTATTTTGTCTTATTGTACCATAAATAACCTAGTTCCATTGAAACTACAGGTAGAATATGTTTCCAAAGATACATGCAAAATCGTCGTTTCAGACCGTGAAACGCTCAAATATGATGTAAAAACTGTTTCTCAAAACATGTCTCCAAATCACTTGAAAATGCGTTTTCTAAGCGAATTATGTGTTTTTAAGGTGTTTTGCAGTAACTTCTATAGTTCAAAACGGCACTCTAGCTGCGCTGGCGTGTGCACCACGGAGTGCCTCCAAAAGGTTGTATTCACTAAAAAACAGTGTATTTTGTCTTAGTGTACCCTAAATAACCTAGATCCATCGAATCTACAGGTAGAATATGTTTCCAAAGATACATGCAAAATCGTCGTTTCAGACCGTGAAACGCTCAAATATAATGTAAAAACTGTTTCTCAAATCATGTCTCCAAATCACTTGAAAATGCGTTTTCTAAGCGAATTACGTGTTTTTAAGGTGTTTTGCAGTAACTTCTATAGTTCAAATCGGCGCTCTAGTTGCGCTGGCGAGTGCACCACGGAGTGCCTCCAAAACCTTGTATTCACTAAAAATCAATGTATTTTGTGTTATTGTAGCATAAATAACCTAGTTCCATCGAAACTACAGGTAGAATATGATTCCAAAGATACATGCAAAATCGTCCGTTTCAGACCGTGAAACGCTCAATATGATGTAAAAACTGTTTCTCAAAACATGTCTCCAAATCACTTGAAAATGCGTTTTCTAAGCGAATTACGTGTTTTTAATGTGTTTTGCAGTAACTTCTATAGTTCAAATCGGCACTCTAGCTGCGCTGGCGAGTGCACCACGGAGTGCCTCCAAAAGGTTGTATTCACTAAAAATCAGTGTATTTTGTTCTATTGTACCCTAAATAACCTAGTTCCATCGAAACTACAGGTAGAATATGTTTCCAAATATACATGCAAAATCGTCGTTTCAGACCGTGAAACGCTCAAATATGATGTAAAAACTGTTTTTTAAAACATGTCTCCAAATCACTTGAAAATGCGTTTTCTAAGCGAAGTACGTGTTTTTAAGGTGTTTTGCAGTAACTTCTATAGTTCAAATCGGCACTCTAGCTGCTCTGGCGAGTGCACCACGGAGTGCCTCCAAAGCCTTGTATTCACTAAAATCAATGTATTTTGTGTTATTGTCACATAAATAACCTAGTTCCATCGAAACTACAGGTAGAATATGATTCCAAAGATACATGCAAAAATCGTCGTTTCAGACTGTGAAACGCTCAAATATGATGTAAAAACTGTTTCTCAAAACATGTCTCCAATTACTTGAAAATGCGTTTTCTAAGCAAATTACGTGTTTTTAAGGTGTTTTGCAGTAACTTCTATAGTTCAAATCGGCACTCTAGCTGCGCTGGCGAGTGCACCACGGAGTGCCTCCAAAAGGTTGTATTCACTAAAAAACAGTGTATTTTGTCTTATTGTACCCTAAATATTCTAGTTCCATCGAAACTACAGGTAGAATATGATTCCAAAGATACATGCAAAATCGTCGTTTCAGACCGTGAAACGCTCAAATATGATGTAAAAACTGTTTCTCAAAACATGTCCCAAATCATTTGAAAATGCGTTTTCTAAGCGAATTACGTGTTTTTAAGGTGTTTTGCAGTAACTTCTACAGTTCAAATCGGCACTCTAGCTGCGCTGGCGAGTGCACCACGGAGTGCCTCCAAAACCTTGTATTCACTAAAAATCAATGTATTTTGTCTTATTGTACCCTAAATAACCTAGTTCCATCGAAACTACAGGTAGAATATGTTTCCAAAGATACATGCAAAATCGTCGTTTCAGACCGTGAAATGCTCAAATATGATGTAAAAACTGTTTCTCAAAACATGTCTCCAAATCACTTGAAAATGCGTTTTCTGAGCGAAGTACGTGTTTTTAAGGTGTTTTGCAGTAACTTCTATAGTTCAAATCGGCACTCTAGCTGCGCTGGCGATTGCACCACGTAGTGCCTCCAAAACCTTGTATTCACTAAAATCAATGTATTTTGTGTTATTGTAGCATAAATAACCTAGTTCCATCGAAACTACAGGTAGAATATGATTCCAAAGATACATGCAAAATCGTCGTTTCAGACCGTGAAACGCTCAAATATGATGTAAAAACTGTTTCTCAAAACATGTCTCCAAATCACTTGAAAATGCGTTTTCTAAGCGAATTATGTGTTTTTAAGGTGTTTTGCAGTAACTTCTATAGTTCAAATCGGCACACTAGCTGCGCTGGCGAGTGCACCACGGAGTGCCTCCAAAAGGTTGTATTCACTAAAAAACAGTGTATTTTGTCTTATTGTACCCTAAATAACCTAGTTCCATTGAAACTACAGGTAGAATATGTTTCCAAAGATACATGCAAAATCGTCGTTTCAGACCGTGAAACGCTCAAATATGATGTAAAAACTGTTTCTCAAAACATGTCTCCAAATCACTTGAAAATGCGTTTTCTAAGCTAATTACGTGTTTTTAAGGTGTTTTGCAGTAACGTCTATAGTTCAAATCGGCACTCTAGCTGCGCTGGCGAGTGCACCACGGAGTGCCTCCAAAAGGTTGTATTCACTAAAAACAGTGTATTTTGTCTTATTGTACCCTAAATAACCTAGTTCCATTGAAACTACAGGTAAAATATGTTTCGAAAGATACATGCAAAATCGTCGTTTCAGACCGTGAAACGCTCAAATATGATGTAAAAACTGTTTGACAAAACATGTCTCCAAATCACTTGAAAATGCGTTTTCTAAGCGAAGTACGTGTTTTTAAGGTGTTTTGCAGTAACTTCTATAGTTCAAATCGGCACTCTAGCTGCGCTGGCGAGTGCACCACGGAGTGCCTCCAAAACCTTGTATTCACCAAAATCAATGTATTTTGTGTTATTGTAGCATAAATAACCTAGTTCCATCGAAATTACACGTAGAATATGATTCCAAAGATACATGCAAAATCGTCGTTTCAGACCGTGAAACGCTCAAATATGATGTAAAAACTGTTTCTCAAAACATGTCTCCAAATCACTTGAAAATGCGTTTTCTAAGCGAATTATGTGTTTTTAAGGTGTTTTGCAGTAACTTCTATAGTTCAAATCGGCACTCTAGCTGCGCTAGCGAGTGCACCACGGAGTGCCTCCAAAAGGTTGTATTCACTAAAAAACAGTGTATTTTGTCTTATTGTACCATAAATAACCTAGTTCCATTGAAACTACAGGTAGAATATGTTTCCAAAGATACATGCAAAATCGTCGTTTCAGACCGTGAAACGCTCAAATATGATGTAAAAACTGTTTCTCAAAACATGTCTCCAAATCACTTAAAATGCGTTTTCTAAGCGAATTACGTGTTTTTAAGGTGTTTTGCAGTAACTTCTATAGTTCAAATCGGCACTCTAGCTGCGCTGGCGAGTGCACCACGGAGTGCCTCCAAAAGGTTGTATTCACTAAAAATCAATGTATTTTGTCTTATTGTACCCTAAATAACCTAGTTCCATCGAAACTACAGGTAGAATATGTTTCCAAATATACATGCAAAATCGTCGTTTCAGACCGTGAAACGCTCAAATATGATGTATAAACTGTTTCTCAAAACATGTCTCCAAATCACTTGAAAATGCGTTATCTAAGCGAATTACGTGATTTTAAGGTGTTTTCAGTAACTTCTATAGTTCAAATCGGCACTCTAGCTGCGCTGGCGTGTGCACCACGGAGTGCCTCCAAAAGGTTGTATTCACTAAAAAACAGTGTATTTTGTCTTAGTGTACCCTAAATAACCTAGATCCATCGAATCTACAGGTAGAATATGTTTCCAAAGATACATGCAAAATCGTCGTTTCAGACCGTGAAACGCTCAAATATAATGTAAAAACTGTTTCTCAAATCATGTCTCCAAATCACTTGAAAATGCGTTTTCTAAGCGAATTACGTGTTTTTAAGGTGTTTTGCAGTAACTTCTATAGTTCAAATCGGCGCTCTAGTTGCGCTGGCGAGTGCACCACGGAGTGCCTCCAAAACCTTGTATGCACTAAAAATCAATGTATTTTGTGTTATTGTAGCATAAATAACCTAGTTCCATCGAAACTACAGGTAGAATATGATTCCAAAGTTACATGCAAAATCGTCGTTTCAGACCGTGAAACGCTCAAATATGATGTAAAAACTGTTTCTCAAAACATGTCTCCAAATCACTTGAAAATGCGTTTTCTAAGCGAATTACGTGTTTTTAATGTGTTTTGCAGTAACTTCTATAGTTCAAATCGGCACTCTAGCTGCGCTGGCGAGTGCACCACGGAGTGCCTCCAAAATGTTGTATTCACTAAAAATCAGTGTATTTTGTCTTATTGTACCCTAAATAACCTAGTTCCATCGAAACTACAGGTAGAATATGTTTCCAAATATACATGCAAAATCGTCGTTTCAGACCGTGAAACGCTCAAATATGATGTAAAAACTGTTTTTTAAAACATGTCTCCAAATCACTTGAAAATGCGTTTTCTAAGCGAAGTACGTGTTTTTAAGGTGTTTTGCAGTAACTTCTATAGTTCAAATCGGCACTCTAGCTGCTCTGGCGAGTGCACCACGGAGTGCCTCCAAAACCTTGTATTCACTAAAATCAATGTATTTTGTGTTATTGTAGCATAAATAACCTAGTTCCATCGAAACTACAGGTAGAATATGATTCCAAAGATACATGCAAAATCGTCGTTTCAGACTGTGAAACGCTCAAATATGATGTAAAAACTGTTTCTCAAAACATGTCTCCAAATCACTTGAAAATGCGTTTTCTAAGCGAATTATGTGTTTTTAAGGTGTTTTGCAGTAACTTCTATAGTTCAAATCGGCACTCTAGCTGCGCTGGCGAGTGCACCACGGAGTGCCTCCAAAAGGTTGTATTCACTAAAAAACAGTGTATTTTGTCTTATTGTACCCTAAATAACCTAGTTCCATTGAAACTACAGGTAGAATATGTTTCCAAAGATACATGCAAAATCGTCGTTTCAGACCGTGAAACGCTCAAATATGATGTAATAACTGTTTCTCAAAACATGTCTCCAAATCACTTGAAAATGCGTTTTCTAAGCGAAGTACGTGTTTTTAAGGTGTTTTGCAGTAACTTCTATAGTTCAAATCGGCACTCTAGCTGCGCTGGCGAGTGCACCACGGAGAGCCTCCAAAACCTTGTATTCACTAAAAATCAATGTATTTTGTGTTATTGTAGCATAAATAACCTAGTTCCATCGAAACTACACGTAGAATATGATTCCAAAGATACATGCAAAATCGTCGTTTCAGACCGTGAAACGCTCAAATATGATGTAAAAACTGTTTCTCAAAACATGTCCCAAATCATTTGAAAATGCGTTTTCTAAGCGAATTACGTGTTTTTAAGGTGTTTTGCAGTAACTTCTATAGTTCAAATCGGCACTCTAGCTGCGCTGGTGAGTGCACCACGGAGTGCCTCCAAAAGGTTGTATTCACTAAAAAACAGTGTATTTTGTCTTATTGTACCCTAAATAACCTAGTTCTATCGAAACTACAGGTAGAATATGTTTCCAAAGATACATGCAAAATCGTCGTTTCAGACCGTGAAACGCTCAAATATGATGTAAAAACTGTTTCTCAAAACATGTCTCCAAATCACTTAAAAATGCGTTTTCTAAGCGAATTACGTGTTTTTAAGGTGTTTTCAGTAACTTCTATAGTTCAAATCGGCACTCTAGCTGCGCTGGCGAGTGCACCATGGAGTGCCTCCAAAAGGCTGTATTCACTAAAAAACAATGTATTTTGTCTTATTGTACCCTAAATATATAGTTCCATCGAAACTACGGGTAGAATATGATTCCAAAGATACATGCAAAATCGTCGTTTCAGACCGTGAAACGCTCAAATATGATGTAAAGACTGTTTCTCAAAACATGTCTCCAAATCACTTGAAAATGCGTTTTCTAAGCGAATTACGTGTTTTTAAGGTGTTTTGCAGTAACTTCTATAGTTCAAATCGGCACTCTAGCTGCGCTGGCGAGTGCACCACGGAGTGCCTCCAAAAGGTTGTATACACTAAAAAACAGTGTATTTTGTCTTATTGTACCCTAAATAACCTAGTTCCATTGAAACTACAGGTAAAATATGTTTCGAAAGATACATGCAAAATCGTCGTTTTAGACCGTGAAACGCTCAAATATGATGTAAAAACTGTTTCTCAAAACATGTCTCCAAATCACTTGAAAATGCGTTTTCTAAGCGAATTACGTGTTTTTAAGGTGTTTTGCAGTAACTTCTACAGTTCAAATCGGCACTATAGCTGCGCTGGCAAGTGCACCACGGAGTGCCTCCAAAACCTTGTATTCACTAAAAATCAATGTATTTTGTCTTATTGTACCCTAAATAACCTAGTTCCATTGAAACTACAGGTAAAATATGTTTCGAAAGATACATGCAAAATCGTCGTTTTAGACCGTGAAACGCTCAAATATGATGTAAAAACTGTTTCTCAAAACATGTCTCCAAATCACTTGAAAATGCGTTTTCTAAGCGAATTACGTGTTTTTAAGGTGTTTTGCAGTAACTTCTATAGTTCAAATCGGCACTCTAGCTGCGCTGGCGAGTGCACCACGGAGTGCCTCCAAAAGGTTGTATACACTAAAAAACAGTGTATTTTGTCTTATTGTACCCTAAATAACCTAGTTCCATTGAAACTACAAGTAAAATATGTTTCGAAAGATACATGCAAAATCGTCGTTTTAGACCGTGAAACGCTCAAATATGATGTAAAAACTGTTTCTCAAAACATGTCTCCAAATCACTTGAAAATGCGTTTTCTAAGCGAATTACGTGTTTTTAAGGTGTTTTGCAGTAACTTCTACAGTTCAAATCGGCACTATAGCTGCGCTGGCAAGTGCACCACGGAATGCCTCCAAAACATTGTATTCACTAAAATCAATGTTATTTTGTGTTATTGTAGCATAAATAACCTAGTTCCATCGAAACTACAGGTAGAATATGATTCCAAAGATACATGCAAAATCGTCGTTTCAGACTGTGAAACGCTCAAATATGATGTAAAAACTGTTTCTCAAAACATGTCTCCAAATCACTTGAAAATACGTTTTCTAAGCAAATTACGTGTTTTTAAGGTGTTTTGCAGTAACTTCTATAGTTCAAATCGGCACTCTAGCTGCGCTGGCGAGTGCACCACGGAGTGCCTCCAAAACATTGTATTCACTAAAATCAATGTTATTTTGTGTTATTGTAGCATAAATAACCTAGTTCCATCGAAACTACAGGTAGAATATGATTCCAAAGATACATGCAAAATCGTCGTTTCAGACTGTGAAACGCTCAAATATGATGTAAAAACTGTTTCTCAAAACATGTCTCCAAATCACTTGAAAATACGTTTTCTAAGCAAATTACGTGTTTTTAAGGTGTTTTGCAGTAACTTCTATAGTTCAAATCGGCACTCTAGCTGCACTGGCGAGTGCACCACGGAGTGCCTCCAAAAGGTTGTATTCACTAAAAAACAATGTATTTTGTCTTATTGTACCCTAAATAACCTAGTTCCATTGAAACGACAGGTAGAATATGTTTCGAAAGATACATGCAAAATCGTCGTTTCAGACCGTGAAACGCTCAAATATGATGTAAAAACTGTTTCTCAAAACATGTCTCCAAATCACTAAAAAATGCGTTTTCTAGGCGAATTACGTGTTTTTAAGGTGTTTTGCAGTAACTTCTATAGTTCAAATCGGCACTCTAGCTGCGCTGGCGAGTGCACCACGGAGTGCCTCCAAAAGGTTGTACTCACTAAAAAACAGTGTATTTTGTCTTATTGTACCCTAAATATTCTAGTTCCATCGAAACTACAGGTAGAATATGCTTCCAAAGATACATGCAAAATCGTCGTTTCAGACCGTGAAACGCTCAAATATTATGTAAAAACTGTTTCTCAAAACATGTCTCCAAATCACTTGAAAATGCGTTTTCTAAGCGAATTACGTGTTTTTAAGGTGTTTTGCAGTAACTTCTATAGTTCAAATCGGCACTCTAGCTGCGCTGGCAAGTGCACCACGGAGTGCCTCCAAAAGGTTGTATTCACTAAAAAACAGTGTATTTTGTCTTATTGTACCCTAAATAAACTAGTTCCATTGAAACTACAAGTAAAATATGTTTCGAAAGATACATGCAAAATCGTCGTTTTAGACCGTGAAACGCTCAAATATGATGTAAAAACTGTTTCTCAAAACATGTCTCCAAATCACTTGAAAATGCGTTTTCTAAGCGAATTACGTGTTTTTAAGGTGTTTTGCAGTAACTTCTATAGTTCAAATCGGCACTATAGCTGCGCTGGCAAGTGCACCACGGAGTGCCTCCAAAACCTTGTATTCACTAAAAATCAATGTATTTTGTCTTATTGTACCCTAAATAACCTAGTTCCATCGAAACTACAGGTAGAATATGTTTCCAAAGATACATGCAAAATCGTCGTTTCAGACCGTGAAACGCTCAAATATGATGTAAAAACTGTTTCTTAAAACATGTCTCCAAATCACTTGAAAATGCGTTTTCTAAGCGAAGTACGTGTTTTTAAGGTGTTTTGCAGTAACTTCTATAGTTCAAATCGGCACTCTAGCTGCGCTGGCGAGTGCACCACGGAGTGCCTCCAAAACATTGTATTCACTAAAATCAATGTTATTTTGTGTTATTGTAGCATAAATAACCTAGTTCCATCGAAACTACAGGTAGAATATGATTCCAAAGATACATGCAAAATCGTCGTTTCAGACTGTGAAACGCTCAAATATGATGTAAAAACTGTTTCTCAAAACATGTCTCCAAATCACTTGAAAATACGTTTTCTAAGCAAATTACGTGTTTTTAAGGTGTTTTGCAGTAACTTCTATAGTTCAAATCGGCACTCTAGCTGCACTGGCGAGTGCACCACGGAGTGCCTCCAAAAGGTTGTATTCACTAAAAAACAATGTATTTTGTCTTATTGTACCCTAAATAACCTAGTTCCATTGAAACGACAGGTAGAATATGTTTCGAAAGATACATGCAAAATCGTCGTTTCAGACCGTGAAACGCTCAAATATGATGTAAAAACTGTTTCTCAAAACATGTCTCCAAATCACTAAAAAATGCGTTTTCTAGTCGAATTACGTGTTTTTAAGGTGTTTTGCAGTAACTTCTATAGTTCAAATCGGCACTCTAGCTGCGCTGGCGAGTGCACCACGGAGTGCCTCCAAAAGGTTGTACTCACTAAAAAACAGTGTATTTTGTCTTATTGTACCCTAAATATTCTAGTTCCATCGAAACTACAGGTAGAATATGCTTCCAAAGATACATGCAAAATCGTCGTTTCAGACCGTGAAACGCTCAAATATTATGTAAAAACTGTTTCTCAAAACATGTCTCCAAATCACTTGAAAATGCGTTTTCTAAGCGAATTACGTGTTTTTAAGGTGTTTTGCAGTAACTTCTATAGTTCAAATCGGCACTCTAGCTGCGCTGGCAAGTGCACCACGGAGTGCCTCCAAAAGGTTGTATTCACTAAAAAACAGTGTATTTTGTCTTATTGTACCCTAAATAAACTAGTTCCATTGAAACTACAAGTAAAATATGTTTCGAAAGATACATGCAAAATCGTCGTTTTAGTCCGTGAAACGCTCAAATATGATGTAAAAACTGTTTCTCAAAACATGTCTCCAAATCACTTGAAAATGCGTTTTCTAAGCGAATTACGTGTTTTTAAGGTGTTTTGCAGTAACTTCTATAGTTCAAATCGGCACTCTAGCTGCGCTGGCGAGTGCACCACGGAGTGCCTCCCAAGAGGTTGTATTCACTAAAAAACAGTGTATTTTGTCTTATTGTACCCTAAATAACCTAGTTCCATCGAAACTACAGGTAGAATATGTTTCCAAAGATACATGCAAAATCGTCGTTTCAGACCGTGAAACGCTCAAATATGATGTAAAAACTGTTTCTCAAAACATGTCTCCAAATCACTTGAAAATGCGTTTTCTAAGTGAATTACGTGTTTTTAAGGTGTTTTGCAGTAACTTCTATAGTTCAAACCGGCACTCTAGTTGCGCTGGCGAGTGCACCACGGAGTGCCTCCAAAGGGTTGTATTCACTAAATAACAGTGTATTTTGTCTTATTGTACCCTAAATAACCTAGTTCCATTGAAACTACAGGTAGAATATGTTTCGAAAGATACATGCAAAATCGTCGTTTCAGACCGTGAAACGCTCAAATATGATGTAAAAACTGTTTCTCAAAACATGTCTCCAAATCACTTAAAAATGCGTTTTCTAAGCGAATTACGTGTTTTTAATGTGTTTTGCAGTAACTTCTATAGTTCAAATCGGCACTCTAGCTGCTTTGGCGAGTGCACCACGGAGTGCCTCCAAAAGGTTGTATTCACTAAAAATCAGTGTATTTTGTCTTATTGTACCCTAAATAACCTAGTTCCATTGAAACTACAGGTAAAATATGTTTCGAAAGATACATGCAAAATCGTCGTTTCAGACCGTGAAACGCTCAAATATGATGTAAAAACTGTTTCTCAAAACATGTCTCCAAATCACTTGAAAATGCGTTTTCTAAGGGAATTACGTGTTTTTAAGGTGTTTTCAGTAACTTCTATAGTTAAAATCGGCACTCTAGCTGCGCTGGCGAGTGCACCATGGAGTGCCTCCAAAAGGCTGTATTCTCTGAAAAACAGTGTATTTTGTCTTATTGTACCCTAAATAACCTAGTTCCATCGATACTACAGGTAGAATATGTTTCCAAAGATACATGCAAAATCGTCGTTTCAGACCGTGAAACGCTCAAATATGATGTAAAAACTGTTTCTCAAAACATGTCTCCAAATCACTTGAAAATGCGTTTTCTAAACGAATTACGTGTTTTTAAGGTGTTTTGCAGTAACTTCTATAGTTCAAATCGGAACTCTAGCTGCGTTGGCGAGTGCACCACGGAGTGCCTCCTAAACCTTGTATACATTAAAAATCAATGCATCTTGTGTTATTGTAGCATAAATAACCTAGTTCCATCGAAACTACAGGTAGAATATGTTTCCAAAGATACATGCAAAATCGTCGTTTCAGACCGTGAAACGCTCAAATATGATGTAAAAACTGTTTCTCAAAACATGTCTCCAAATCACTTGAAAATGCGTTTTCTAAGCGAATTACGTGTTTTTAAGGTGTTTTGCAGTAACTTCTATAGTTCAAATCGGCACTCTAGCTGCGCTGGCGAGTGCACCACTGAGTGCCTCCAAAAGGTTGTATTCACTAAAAAACAGTGTATTTTGTCTTATTGTACCCTAAATAACCTAGTTCCAATGAAACTACAGGTAAAATATGTTTCGAAAGATACATGCAAAATCGTCGTTTTAGACCGTGAAACGCTCAATTATGATGTAAAAACTGTTTCTCAAAACATGTCTCCAAATCACTTGAAAATGCGTTTTCTAAGCGAATTACGTGTTTTTAAGGTGTTTTGCAGTAACTTCTACAGTTCAAATCGGCACTCTAGCTGCGCTGGCGAGTGCACCACGGAGTGCCTCCAAAACCTTGTATTCACTAAAAATCAATGTATTTTGTCTTATTGTACCCTGAATAACCTAGTTCCATCGAAACTACAGGTAGAATATGTTTCCAAAGATACATGCAAAATCGTCGTTTCAGACCGTGAAATGCTCAAATATGATGTAAAAACTGTTTCTCAAAACATGTCTCCAAATCACTTGAAAATGCGTTTTCTGAGCGAAGTACGTGTTTTTAAGGTGTTTTGCAGTAACTTCTATAGTTCAAATCGGCACTCTAGCTGCGCTGGCGAGTGCACCACGGAGTGCCTCCAAAACCTTGTATTCACTAAAATCAATGTATTTTGTGTTATTGTAGCATAAATAACCTAGTTCCATCGAAACTACAGGTAGAATATGATTCCAAAGATACATGCAAAATCGTCGTTTCAGACCGTGAAACGCTCAAATATGATGTAAAAACTGTTTCTCAAAACATGTCTCCAAATCACTTAAAAATGCGTTTTCTAAGCGAATTACGTGTTTTTAATGTGTTTTGCAGTAACTTCTATAGTTCAAATCGGCACTCTTGCTGCGCTGGCGAGTGCACCACGGAGTGCCTCCAAAAGGTTGTATTCACTAAAAATCAGTGTATTTTGTCTTATTGTACCCTAAATAACCTAGTTCCATCGAAACTACAGGTAGAATATGATTTTAAAGATACATGCAAAATCGTCGTTTCAGACCCTGAAACGCTCAAATATGATGTAAAAACTGTTTCTCAAAACATGTCTCCAAATCACTTGAAAATGCGTTTTCTAAGCGAATTACGTGTTTTTAAGGTGTTTTCAGTAACTTCTATAGTTCAATTCGGCACTCTAGCTGCGCTGGCGAGTGCACCACGGAGTGCCACCAAAAGGTTGTATTCACTAAAAAACAGTGTATTTTGTCTTATTGTACCCTAGATAACCTAGTTCCATCGAATCTACAGGTAGAATATGTTTCCAAAGATACATGCAAAATTGTCGTTTCAGACCGTGAAACGCTCAAATATAATGTAAAAACTGTTTCTCAAAACATGTCTCCAAATCACTTGAAAATGCGTTTTCTAAGCGAATTACGTGTTTTCAAGGTGTTTTGCAGTAACTTCTATAGTTCAAATCGGCACTCTAGCTGCGCTGGCGAGTGCACCACGGAGTGCCTCCAAAAGGTTTTATTCACTAAAAAACAGTGTATTTTGTCTTATTGTACCCTAAATAACCTAGTTCCATCGAATCTACAGGTAGAATATGTTTCCAAAGATACATGCAAAATTGTCGTTTCAGACCGTGAAACGCTCAAATATAATGTAAAACTGTTTCTCAAAACATGTCTCCAAATCACTTGAAAATGCGTTTTCTAAGCGAATTACGTGTTTTTAAGGTGTTTTGCAGTAACTCCTATAGTTCAAATCGGCGCTCTAGCTGCGCTGGCGAGTGCACCACGGAGTACCTCCAAAACCTTGTATTCACTAAAAATCAATGTATTTCGTGTTATTGTAGTATAAATAACCTAGTTCCATCGAAACTACAGGTAGAATATGATTCCAAAGATACATGCAAAATCGTCGTTTCAGACCGTGAAACGCTCAAATATGATGTAAAAACTGTTTCTCAAAACATGTCTCCAAATCACTTAAAAATGCGTTTTCTAAGCGAATTACGTGTTTTTAATGTGTTTTGCAGTAACTTCTATAGTTCAAATCGGCACTCTAGCTGCGCTGGCGAGTGCACCACGGAGTACTTTCAAAAGGTTGCATTCACTAAAAATCAGTGTATTTTGTCTTATTGTACCCTAAATAACCTAGTTCTATCGAAACTACAGGTAGAATATGTTTCCAAAGATACATGCAAAATCGTCGTTTCATAACGTGAAACGCTCAAATATGATGTAAAAACTGTTTCTCAAAACATGTCTCCAAATCACTTGAAAATGCGTTTTCTAAGCGAATTACGTGTTTTTAAGGATTTTCAGTAACTTCTATAGTTCAAATCGGCACTCTAGCTGCGCTGGCGAATGCACCACGGAGTGCCTCCAAAAGGTTGTATTCACTAAAAAACAGAGTATTTTGTCTTATTGGACCCTAAATAACCTAGTTCCATCGAAACTACAGGTAGAATATGTTTCCAAAAATACATACAAAATCGTCGTTTCAGACCGTGAAACGCTCAAATATGATGTAAAAACTGTTTCTCAAAACATGTCTCCAAATCACTTAAAAATGCGTTTTCTAAGCGAATTACGTGTTTTTAAGGTGTTTTGCAGTAACTTCTATAGTTCAAATCGGCACTCTAGCTGCGCTGGCGAGTGCACCACGGACTGCCTCCAAAAGGTTGTATTCACTAAAAAACAGTGTATTTTGTCTTATTGTACCCTAAATAACCTAGTTCCATCGAAACTACAGGTTGAATATGTTTCCAAAGATACATGCAAAATCGTCGTTTCAGACCGTGAAACGCTCAAATATGATGTAAAAACTGTTTCTCAAAACATGTCTCCAAATCACTTGAAAATGCGTTTTCTAAGCGAATTACGTGTTTTTAAGGTGTTTTCAGTAACTTCTATAGTTCAAATCGGCACTCTAGCTGCGCTGGCGAGTGCACCACGGAGTGCCTCCAAAAGGTTGTATTCACTAAAAAACAGTGTATTTTGTCTTATTTTACCCTAAATAACCTAGTTCCATCGAAACTACAGGTAGAATATGTTTCGAAAGATACATGCAAAATCGTCGTTTCAGACCGTGAAACGCTCAAATATGATGTAAAAACTGTTTTTTAAAACATGTCTCCAAATCACTTGAAAATGCGTTTTCTAAGCGAAGTACGTGTTTTTAAGGTGTTTTGCAGTAACTTCTATAGTTCAAATCGGCACTCTAGCTGCGCTGGCGAGTGCACCACGGAGTGCCTCCAAAAGGTTGTATTCACTAAAAAACAGTGTATTTTGTCTTTATGTACCCTAAATAACCTAGTTCCATTGAAACTACAGGTAGAATATGTTTCCAAAGATACATGCAAAATCGTCGTTTCAGACCGTGAAACGCTCAAATATGATGTAAAAACTGTTTCTCAAAACATGTCACCAAATCACTTGAAAATGCGTTTTCTAAGCGAATTACGTGTTTTTAAGGTGTTTTGCAGTAACTTCTATAGTTCAAATCGGCACTCTAGCTGCGCTGGCGAGTGCACCACGGAGTGCCTCCAAAAGGTTGTATTCACTAAAAACAGTGTATTTTGTCTTATTGTACCCTAAATAACCTAGTTCCATTGAAACTACAGGTAAAATATGTTTCGAAAGATACATGCAAAATCGTCGTTTCAGACCGTGAAACGCTCAAATATGATGTAAAAACTGTTTCACAAAACATGTCTCCAAATCACTTGAAAATGCGTTTTCTAAGCGAAGTACGTGTTTTTAAGGTGTTTTGCAGTAACTTCTATAGTTCAAATCGGCACTCTAGCTGCGCTGGCGAGTGCACCACGGAGTGCCTCCAAAACCTTGTATTCACTAAAATCAATGTATTTTGTGTTATTGTAGCATAAATAACCTAGTCCCATCGAAACTACACGTAGAATATGATTCCAAAGATACATGCAAAATCGTCGTTTCAGACCGTGAAACGCTCAAATATGAAGTAAAAACTGTTTCTCAAAACATGTCTCCAAATCACTTGAAAATGCGTTTTCTAAGCGAATTTTCGTGTTTTTAAGGATTTTCAGTAACTTCTATAGTTCAAATCGGCACTCTAGCTGCGCTGGCGAATGCACCACGGAGTGCCTCCAAAAGGTTGTATTCACTAAAAAACAGAGTATTTTGTCTTATTGGACCCTAAATAACATAGTTCCATCGAAACTACAGGTAGAATATGTTTCCAAAGATACATGCAAAATCGTCGTTTCAGACCGTGAAACGCTCAAATATGATGTAAAAACTGTTTCTCAAAACATGTCTCCAAATCACTTAAAAATGCGTTTTCTAAGCGAATTACGTGTTTTTAAGGTGTTTTGCAGTAACTTCTATAGTTCAAATCGGCACTCTAGCTGCGCTGGCGAGTGCACCACGGAGTGCCTCCAAAAGGTTGTATTCACTAAAACTCAGTGTATTTTGTCTTATTGTACCCTAAATAACCTAGTTCCATCGAAACTACAGGTAGAATATGTTTCCAAATATACATGCAAAATCGTCGTTTCAGACCGTGAAACGCTCAAATATGATGTATAAACTGTTTTTCAAAACATGTCTCCAAATCACTTGAAAATGCGTTATCTAAGCGAATTACGTGATTTTAAGGTGTTTTCAGTAACTTCTATAGTTCAAATCGGCACTCTAGCTGCGCTGGCGTGTGCACCACGGAGTGCCTCCAAAAGGTTGTATTCACTAAAAAACAGTGTATTTTGTCTTAGTGTACCCTAAATAACCTAGATCCATCGAATCTACAGGTAGAATATGTTTCCAAAGATACATGCAAAATCGTCGTTTCAGACCGTGAAACGCTCAAATATAATGTAAAAACTGTTTCTCAAATCATGTCTCCAAATCACTTGAAAATGCGTTTTCTAAGCGAATTACGTGTTTTTAAGGTGTTTTCAGTAACTTCTATAGTTCAAATCGGCACTCTAGCTGCGCTGGCGAGTGCACCACGGAGTGCCTCCAAAAGGTTGTATTCACTAAAAATCAGTGTATTTTGTCTTATTGTACCCTAAATAACCTAGTTCCATCGAAACTACAGGTAGAATATGTTTCCAAATATACATGCAAAATCGTCGTTTCAGACCGTGAAACGCTCAAATATGATGTAAAAACTGTTTTTTAAAACATGTCTCCAAATCACTTGAAAATGCGTTTTCTAAGCGAAGTATGTGTTTTTAAGGTGTTTTGCAGTAACTTCTATAGTTCAAATCGGCACTCTAGCTGCTCTGGCGAGTGCACCACGGAGTGCCTCCAAAGCCTTGTATTCACTAAAATCAATGTATTTTGTGTTATTGACACATAAATAACCTAGTTCCATCGAAACTACAGGTAGAATATGATTCCAAAGATACATGCAAAATCGTCGTTTCAGACTGTGAAACGCTCAAATATGATGTAAAAACTGTTTCTCAAAACATGTCTCCAAATCACTTGAAAATGCGTTTTCTAAGCAAATTACGTGTTTTTAAGGTGTTTTGCAGTAACTTCTATAGTTCAAATCGGCACTCTAGCTGCGCTGGCGAGTGCACCACGGAGTGCCTCCAAAAGGTTGTATTCACTAAAAAACAGTGTATTTTGTCTTATTGTACCCTAAATATTCTAGTTCCATCGAAACTACAGGTAGAATATGCTTCCAAAGATACATGCAAAATCGTCGTTTCAGACCGTGAAACGCTCAAATATGATGTAAAAACTGTTTCTCAAAACATGTCCCAAATCATTTGAAAATGCGTTTTCTAAGCGAATTACGTGTTTTTAAGGTGTTTTGCAGTAACTTCTATAGTTCAAATCGGCACTCTAGCTGCGCTGGTGAGTGCACCACGGAGTGCCTCCAAAAGGTTGTATTCACTAAAAAACAGTGTATTTTGTCTTATTGTACCCTAAATAACCTAGTTCTATCGAAACTACAGGTAGAATATGTTTCCAAAGATACATGCAAAATCGTCGTTTCAGACCGTGAAACGCTCAAATATGATGTAAAAACTGTTTCTCAAAACATGTCTCCAAATCACTTGAAAATGCGTTTTCTAAGCGAATTACGTGTTTTTAAGGTGTTTTGCAGTAACTTCTATAGTTCAAATCGGCACTCTAGCTGCGCTGGCGAGTGCACCACGGAGTGCCTCCAAAAGGTTGTCTTCACTAAAAAACAGTGTATTTTGTCTTATTGTACCCTAAATAACCTAGTTCCATTGAAACTACAGGTAAAATATGTTTCGAAAGATACATGCAAAATCGTCGTTTTAGACCGTGAAACGCTCAAATATGATGTAAAAACTGTTTCTCAAAACATGTCTCCAAATCACTTGAAAATGCGTTTTCTAAGCGAATTACGTGTTTTTAAGGTGTTTTGCAGTAACTTCTATAGTTCAAATCGGCAATCTAGCTGCGCTGGCGAGTGCACCACGGAGTGCCTCCCAAGAGGTTGTATCCACTAAAAAACAGTGTATTTTGTCTTATTGTACCCTAAATAACCTAGTTCCATCGAAACTACAGGTAGAATATGTTTCCAAAGATACATGCAAAATCGTCGTTTCAGACCGTGAAACGCTCAAATATGATGTAAAAACTGTTTCTCAAAACATGTCTCCAAATCACTTGAAAATGCGTTTTCTAAGCGAATTACGTGTTTTTAAGGTGTTTTGCAGTAACTTCTATAGTTCAAATCGGCACTCTAGCTGCGCTGGCGAGTGCACCACGGAGTGCCTCCAAAAGGTTGTATTCACTAAAAATCAGTGTATTTTGTCTTATTGTACCCTAAATAACCTAGTTCCATTGAAACTACAGGTAAAATATGTTTCGAAAGATACATGCAAAATCGTGGTTTCAGACCGTGAAACGCTCAAATATGATGTAAAAACTGTTTCTCAAAACATGTCTCCAAATCACTTAAAAATGCGTTTTCTAAGCGAATTACGTGTTTTTAAGGTGTTTTCAGTAACTTCTATAGTTCAAATCGGCACTCTAGCTGCGCTGGCGAGTGCACCATGGAGTGCCTCCAAAAGGCTGTTGTGACGTAACTTTTCCCTAAAGGGTTAATTGAGTCACTATACTCCACAGGGATGTTCTGTTGGGAGGCCGCCAGCTTTTAAACAGTGGAGACGGGCTGGGTTGGAAACCACAAGAATGGTTATATAAAAGGTATAAGGGCGCCACGTAATTTTTAACCTCCAAAATTACGAAAAGGACGGTACTAACCAAAATACTACAAGATCTTACCTACCGTAATGTTGTTGCCTGTAAACGACTGAGGTTTGCGAAATAAAAGAAATAATTTAATAAAACAGAATTTAATAAATTCAAGTTACTGCGTGCTGAAGGCACGGTTAAAAAAATATAAGAATTGTAAATGTACAATAAATAGTGAATATAAGTGGTAAAAAAAAGTAATAAGATCAAAAATACACTATTGTTGAACCCTAAACCCACAACCCAGTTTCTGGCGCGGCGTATATACAGTTACAGTTTTTTCGAAGTGATATCATTTCAAAACCTGGGCTACATGCCAGTTGATACGCGCAACCTCGCTGAATCACAAGTTGCAACAATTGGGCAACAATGTAATCATATATAAAAATATTTTTAAAATGTGCTATACACAAAAATAGTTCTGCAACGATAAAACAACAATGAGCTGATGGCCCCAATGACATATAATCATATCCACACTAATCATTTTCATAAAAAATACAATTACAAAAGTGTCAAAATGAAATCTACAATGAGGACACTGTAGCACAGTCCTCTACGGCAACACATAACTTTAAAATAATACTTCAGTTCTTCCACGCAAAAACTATGAAACGGAAGAACGATCTTAAATGAATGTTAATATACTTAGCTCCAGTGACGTATGCAGGGCGGAAAGGGCTACACAGGTGGGCGATGTTGGCGGATGGACTCAAGCTGGCTGATGTCCCAACAAACGAAGATGAGAATGTAGAGCGGCCAAATCCTCCCTCGGAGATTAACTGCCAGAACAAAAATGTAATGCCCATGAATCCACAATGGCGCATCACCGAAAAACCACACTGGACAGTCAAAACGGCACTTCGATGCTATCAAAATCCGCACAATAGCGAGACCAAAACAATATTGGTTCAAAAGACAACGAACGAAACACTCTACTTTTGCATCGACACAATAACTACCCAAAAAATCTACGCCGAACAATGGCCATGTGCCACAAATACGATGGTCAAAAAAACACGTCTTTACTGCCCTACATCAGGAACAAAAGTCCATGAGGTCGGAAACTTTAACATGAAAATCAAAAATGGTGGCCGGAAACATACAACGCCACAGTCAAACCAAAAAAATAACATAAAGAAGAAATACAATCAAACGAACGCGCACGCCACTGTAGTATTAGACCGTATTAAACCTGCCAAAAATGTCAACAAAACTTCAGAAGGTCGCTACAAAATGAATGTCTGGAAGAAGTTCTAAATAAAATATAAATAGGCCAAAAATATTGAAGATAAAATACAGGTAAGTTACTAAATAGAAGTGAAACATATTTTGCATGAGAGATACACAATGTAGGAACCAATGAAACGCTAAACAGAAACAATAAAAAGGAGACATGAAGTTGCAAAGAAGATTTATTGGACGGAACACTAATTAAAGAAGTTATAACAATTGAAAAACACAAGGAATATAAGGGATTGACAGATTAACAGTAAACATTCGACGAGGGAAATCCAGATTTAAGTTAGAAAGAAAGGTACGTAAACGATAGGAATAAGAATATAGAGCAAAAATGTTATATGGCAAAATTAGACCGTAACACTGTATTCACTAAAAAACAGTGTATTTTGTCTTATTGTACCCTAAATATATAGTTCCATCGAAACTACGGGTAGAATATGTTTCCAAAGGTACATGCAAAATCGTCGTTTCAGACCGTGAAACGCTCAAATATGATGTAAAAACTGTTTCTCAAAACATGTCTCCAAATCACTTGAAAATGCGTTTTCTAAGCGAATTACGTGTTTTTAAGGTGTTTTGCAGTAACTTCTATAGTTCAAATCGGCACTCTAGCTGCGTTGGCGAGTGCACCACGGAGTGCCCTCAAAACCTTGTATTCACTAAAAATCAATGCATCTTCTGTTATTGTAGCATAAATAACCTAGTTCCATCGAAACTACGGGTAGAATATGATTCCAAAGATACATGCAAAATCGTCGTTTCAGACCGTGAGACGCTCAAATATGATGTAAAAACTGTTTCTCAAAACATGTCTCCAAATCACTTGAAAATGCGTTTTCTAAGCGAATTACGTGTTTTTAAGGTGTTTTGCAGTAACTTCTATAGTTCAAATCGGCACTCTAGCTGCGCTGGCGAGTGCACCACGGAGTGCCTCCAAAAGGTTGTATTCACTAAAAAACAGTGTATTTTGTCTTATTGTACCCTAAATAACCTAGTTCCATTGAAACTACAGGTAAAATATGTTTCGAAAGATACATGCAAAATCGTCGTTTTAGACCGTGAAACGCTCAAATATGATGTAAAAACTGTTTCTCAAAACATGTCTCCAAATCACTTGAAAATGCGTTTTCTAAGCGAATTACGTGTTTTTAAGGTGTTTTGCAGTAACTTCTACAGTTCAAATCGGCACTATAGCTGCGCTGGCAAGTGCACCACGGAGTGCCTCCAAAACCTTGTATTCACTAAAAATCAATGTATTTTGTCTTATTGTACCCTAAATAACCTAGTTCCATCGAAACTACAGGTAGAATATGTTTTCAAAGATACATGCAAAATCGTCGTTTCAGACCGTGAAACGCTCAAATATGATGTAAAAACTGTTTCTCAAAACATGTCTCCAAATCACTTGAAAATGCGTTTTCTAAGCGAAGTACGTGTTTTTAAGGTGTTTTGCAGTAACTTCTATAGTTCAAATCGGCACTCTAGCTGCGCTGGCGAGTGCACCACGGAGTGCCTCCAAAACATTGTATTCACTAAAATCAATGTATTTTGTGTTATTGTAGCATAAATAACCTAGTTCCATCGAAACTACAGGTAGAATATGATTCCAAAGATACATGCAAAATCGTCGTTTCAGACTATGAAACGCTCAAATATGATGTAAAAACTGTTTCTCAAAACATGTCTCCAAATCACTTGAAAATAAGTTTTCTAAGCAAATTACGTGTTTTTAAGGTGTTTTGCAGTAACTTCTATAGTTCAAATCGGCACTCTAGCTGTACTGGCGAGTGCACCACGGAGTGCCTCCAAAAGGTTGTATTCACTAAAAAACAATGTATTTTGTCTTATTGTACCCTAAATAACCTAGTTCCATTGAAACTACAGGTAGAATATGTTTCGAAAGATACATGCAAAATCGTCGTTTCAGACCGTGAAACGCTCAAATATGATGTAAAAACTGTTTCTCAAAACATGTCTCCAAATCACTTAAAAATGCGTTTTCTAGGCGAATTACGTGTTTTTAAGGTGTTTTGCAGTAACTTCTATAGTTCAAATCGGCACTCTAGCTGCGCTGGCGAGTGCACCACGGAGTGCCTCCAAAAGGTTGTATTCACTAAAAAACAGTGTATTTTGTCTTATTGTACCCTAAATATTCTAGTTCCATCGAAACTACAGGTAGAATATGCTTCCAAAGATACATGCAAAATCGTCGTTTCAGACCGTGAAACGCTCAAATATGATGTAAAAACTGTTTCTCAAAACATGTCTCCAAATCACTTGAAAATGCGTTTTCTAAGCGAATTACGTGTTTTTAAGGTGTTTTGCAGTAACTTCTATAGTTCAAATCGGCACTCTAGCTGCGCTGGCGAGTGCACCACGGAGTGCCTCCAAAAGGTTGTATTCACTAAAAAACAGTGTATTTTGTCTTATTGTACCCTAAATAAACTAGTTCCTTTGAAACTACAAGTAAAATATGTTTCGAAAGATACATGCAAAATCGTCGTTTTAGACCGTGAAACGCTCAAATATGATGTAAAAACTGTTTCTCAAAACATGTCTCCAAATCACTTGAAAATGCGTTTTCTAAGCGAATTACGTGTTTTTAAGGTGTTTTGCAGTAACTTCTATAGTTCAAATCGGCACTCTAGCTGCGCTGGCGAGTGCACCACGGAGTGCCTCCCAAGAGGTTGTATTCACTAAAAAACAGTGTATTTTGTCTTATTGTACCCTATATAACCTAGTTCCATCGAAACTACAGGTAGAATATGTTTCCAAAGATACATGCAAAATCGTCGTTTCAGACCGTGAAACGCTCAAATATGATGTAAAAACTGTTTCTCAAAACATGTCTCCAAATCACTTGAAAATGCGTTTTCTAAGCGAATTACGTGTTTTTAAGGTGTTTTGCAGTAACTTCTATAGTTCAAATCGGCACTCTAGCTGCGCTGGCGAGTGCACCACGGAGTGCCTCCAAAAGGTTGTATTCACTAAAAAACAGTGTATTTTGTCTTATTGTACCCTAAATAACCTAGTTCCATTGAAACTACAGGTAAAATATGTTTCGAAAGATACATGCAAAATCGTCGTTTTAGACCGTGAAACGCTCAAATATGATGTAAAAACTGTTTCTCAAAACATGTCTCCAAATCACTTGAAAATGCGTTTTCTAAGCGAATTACGTGTTTTTAAGGTGTTTTGCAGTAACTTCTATAGTTCAAATCGGCACTCTAGTTGCGCTGGCGAGTGTACCACGGAGTGCCTCCAAAGGGTTGTATTCACTAAAAAAACAGTGTATTTTGTCTTATTGTACCCTAAATAACCTAGTTCCATTGAAACTACAGGTAGAATATGTTTCGAAATATACATGCAAAATCGTCGTTTCAGACCGTGAAACGCTCAAATATGATGTAAAAACTGTTTCTCAAAACATGTCTCCAAATCACTTAAAAATGCGTTTTCTAAGCGAATTACGTGTTTTTAAGGTGTTTTCAGTAACTTCTATAGTTCAAATCGGCACTCTAGTTGCGCTGGCGAGTGCACCACGGAGTGCCTCCAAAGGGTTGTATTCACTAAAAAACAGTGTATTTTGTCTTATTGTACCCTAAATAACCTAGTTCCATTGAAACTACAGGTAGAATATGTTTCGAAAGATACATGCAAAATCGTCGTTTCAGACCGTGAAACGCTCAAATATGATGTAAAAACTGTTTCTCAAAACATGTCTCCAAATCACTTAAAAATGCGTTTTCTAAGCAAATTACGTGTTTTTAAGGTGTTTTCAGTAACTTCTATAGTTCAAATCGGCACTCCAGCTGCGCTGGCGAGTGCACCACGGAGTGCCTCCAAAAGGTTGTATTCACTAAAAAACAGTGTATTTTGTCTTATTGTACCCTAAATAACCTAGTTACATCGAATCTACAGGTAGAATATGTTTCCAAAGATACATGCAAAATCGTCGTTTCAGACCGTGAAACGCTCAAATATAATGTAAAAACTGTTTCTCAAATCATGTCTCCAAATCACTTGAAAATGCGTTTTCTAAGCGAATTACGTGTTTTTAAGGTGTTTTGCAGTAACTTCTATAGTTCAAATCGGCGCTCTAGCTGCGCTGGCGAGTGCACCACGGAGTGCCTCCAAAACCTTGTATTCACTAAAAATCAATGTATTTTGTGTTATTGTAGCATAAATAACCAAGTTCCATCGAAACTACAGGTAGAATATGATTCCAAAGATACATGCAAAATCGTCGTTTCAGACCGTGATACGCTCAAATATGATGTAAAAACTGTGTCTCAAACCATGTCTCCAAATCACTTGAAAATGCATTTTCTAAGCGAATTACGTGTTTTTAATGTGTTTTGCAGTAACTTCTATAGTTCAAATCGGCACTCTAGCTGCTTTGGCGAGTGCACCACGGAGTGCCTCCAAAAGGTTGTATTCACTAAAAATCAGTGTATTTTGTCTAATTGTACCCTAAATAACCTAGTTTCATTGAAACTACAGGTAAAATATGTTTCGAAAGATACATGCAAAATCGTCGTTTCAGACCGTGAAACGCTCAAATATGATGTAAAAACTGTTTCTCAAAACATGTCTCCATATCACTTGAAAATGCGTTTTCTAAGGGAATTACGTGTTTTTAAGGTGTTTTCAGTAACTTCTATAGTTAAAATCGGCACTCTAGCTGCGCTGGCGAGTGCACCATGGAGTGCCTCCAAAAGGCTGTATTCTCTAAAAAACAGTGTATTTTGTCTTATTGTACCCTAAATAACCTAGTTCCATCGAAACTACAGGTAGAATATGTTTCCAAAGATACATGCAAAATCGTCGTTTCAGACCGTGAAACGCTCAAATATGATGTAAAAACTGTTTCTCAAAACATGTCTCCAAATCACTTGAAAATGCGTTTTTTAAGCGAATTACGTGTTTTTAATGTGTTTTGCAGTAACTTCTATAGTTCAAATCGGCACTCTAGCTGCGCTGGCGAGTGCACCACTGAGTGCATCCAAAAGGTTGTATTCACTAAAAAACAGTGTATTTTGTCTTATTGTACCCTAAATAACCTAGTTCCAATGAAACTACAGGTAAAATATGTTTCGAAAGATACATGCAAAATCGTCGTTTTAGACCGTGAAACGCTCAATTATGATGTAAAAACTGTTTCTCAAAACATGTCTCCAAATCACTTGAAAATGCGTTTTCTAAGCGAATTACGTGTTTTTAAGGTGTTTTGCAGTAACTTCTACAGTTCAAATCGGCACTCTAGCTGCGCTGGCGAGTGCACCACGGAGTGCCTCCAAAACCTTGTATTCACTAAAAATCAATGTATTTTGTCTTATTGTACCCTGAATAACCTAGTTCCATCGAAACTACAGGTAGAATATGTTTCCAAAGATACATGCAAAATCGTCGTTTCAGACCGTGAAATGCTCAAATATGATGTAAAAACTGTTTCTCAAAACATGTCTCCAAATCACTTGAAAATGCGTTTTCTGAGCGAAGTACGTGTTTTTAAGGTGTTTTGCAGTAACTTCTATAGTTCAAATCGGCACTCTAGCTGCGCTGGCGAGTGCACCACGGAGTGCCTCCAAAACCTTGTATTCACTAAAATCAATGTATTTTGTGTTATTGTAGCATAAATAACCTAGTTCCATCGAAACTACAGGTAGAATATGATTCCAAAGATACATGCAAAATCGTCGTTTCAGACCGTGAAACGCTCAAATATGATGTAAAAACTGTTTCTCAAAACATGTCTCCAAATCACTTAAAAATGCGTTTTCTAGACAAATTACGTGTTTTTAATGTGTTTTGCAGTAACTTCTATAGTTCAAATCGGCACTCTAGCTGCGCTGGCGAGTGCACCACGGAGTGCCTCCAAAAAGTTGTATTCACTAAAAAACAATGTATTTTGTCTTATTGTACCCTAAATAACCTAGTTCCATTGAAACTACAGGTAGAATATGTTTCGAAAGATACATGCAAAATCGTCGTTTCAGACCGTGAAACGCTCAAATATGATGTAAAAACTGTTTCTCAAAACATGTCTCCAAATCACTTGAAAATGCGTTTTCTAAGCGAATTACGTGTTTTTAAGGTGTTTTCAGTAACTTCTATAGTTCAAATCGGCACTCTAGCTGCGCTGGCGAGTGCACCACGGAGTGCCTCCAAAAGGTTGTATTCACTAAAAAACAGTGTATTTTGTCTTATTGTACCCTAAATAACCTAGTTCCATCGAAACTACAGGTAGAATATGTTTCCAAAGATACATGCAAAATCGTCGTTTAAGACCGTGAAACGCTCAAATATGATGTAAAAACTGTTTCTCAAAACATGTCTCCAAATCACTTGAAAATGCGTTTTTTAAGCGAATTACGTGTTTTTAAGGTGTTTTGCAGTAACTTCTATAGTTCAAATCGGCACTCTAGCTGCGCTGGCGAGTGCACCACGGAGTGCCTCCAAAACCTTGTATTCACTAAAATCAATGTATTTTGTGTTATTGTAGCATAAATAACCTAGTTCCATCGAAACTTTAGGTAGAATATGATTCCAAAGATACATGCAAAATCGTCGTTTCAGACTGTGAAACGCTCAAATACGTTGTAAAAACTGTTTCTCAAAACATGTCTCCAAATGACTTGAAAATGGGTTTTCTAAGCAAATTACGTGTTTTTAAGGTGTTTTGCAGTAACTTCTATAGTTCAAATCGGCACTCTAGCTGCGCTGGCGAGTGCACCACGGAGTGCCTCCAAAAGGTTGTATTCACTAAAAAACAATGTATTTTGTCTTATTGTACCCTAAATAACCTAGTTCCATTAAAACTACAGGTAGAATATGTTTCCAAAGATACATGCAAAATCGTCGTTTCAGACCTTGAAACGCTCAAATATGATGTAAAAACTGTTTCTCAAAACATGTCTCCAAATTACTTAAAAATGCGTTTTCTAGGCAAATTACGTGTTTTTAATGTGTTTTGCAGTAACTTCTATAGTTCAAATCGGCACTCTAGCTGCGCTGGCGAGTGCACCACGGAGTGCCTCCAAAAAGTTGTATTCACTAAAAAACAGTGTATTTTGTCTTATTGTACCCTAAATATTCTAGTTCCATCGAAACTACAGGTAGAATATGTTTCCAAAGATACATGCAAAATCGTCGTTTTAGACCGTGAAACGCTCAAATATGATGTAAAAACTGTTTCTCAAAACATGTCTCCAAATCATTTGAAAATGCGTTTTCTAAGCGAATTACGTGTTTTTAAGGTGTTTTGCAGTAACTTCTATAGTTCAAATCGGCACTCTAGCTGCGCTGGCGAGTGCACCGCGGAGTGCCTCCAAAACCTTGTATTCACTAAAAATCAATGTATTTTGTGTTATTGTAGCATAAATAACCTAGTTCCATCGAAACTACAGATAGAATATGATTCCAAAGATACATGCAAAATCGTCGTTTCAGACCGTGAAACGCTCAAATATGATGTAAAAACTGTTTCTCAAAACATGTCTCCAAATCACTTGAAAATGCGTTTTCTAAGCGAATTACGTGTTTTTAAGGTGTTTTGCAGTAACTTCTATAGTTCAAATCGGCACTCTAGCTGCACTGGCGAGTGCACCACGGACTGCCTCCAAAAGGTTGTATTCACTAAAAAACAGTGTATTTTGTCTTACTGTACCCTAAATAACCTAGTTCCATCGAAACTACAGGTAGAATATGTTTCCAAAGATACATGCAAAATCGTCGTTTCAGACCGTGAAACGCTCAAATATGATGTAAAAACTATTTCTCAAAACATGTTTCCAAATCACTTGAAAATGCGATTTCTAAGCGAATTACGTGTTTTTAATGTGTTTTGCAGTAACTTCTATAGTTCAAATCGGCACTCTAGCTGCGCTGGCGAGTGCACCACGGAGTGCCTCCAAAAGGTTTTATTCACTAAAAAACAGTGTATTTTGTCTTATTGTACCTTAAATAACCTAGTTCCATCGAAACTACAGGTAGAATATGTTTCGAAAGATACATGCAAAATCGTCGTTTCAGACCGTGAAACGCTCAAATATGATCTAAAAACTGTTTCTCAAATCATGTCTCCAAATCACTTGAAAATGCGTTTTCTAAGCGAATTACGTGTTTTTAAGGTGTTTTGCAGTAACTTCTATAGTTCAAATCGGCGCTCTAGCTGCGCTGGCGAGTGCACCACGGAGTGCCTCCAAAAGGTTGTATTCACTAAAATCAATGTATTTTGTGTTATTTTAGCATAAATAACCTAGTTCCATCGAAACTACAGGTAGAATATGATTCCAAAGATACATGCAAAATCGTCGTTTCAGACTGTGAAACGCTCAAATATGATGTAAAATCTGTTTCTCAAAACATGTCTCCAAATCACTTGAAAATGGGTTTTCTAAGCAAATTACGTGTTTTTAAGGTGTTTTGCAGTAACTTCTATAGTTCAAATCGGCACTCTAGCTGCGCTGGCGAGTGCACCACGGAGTGCCTCCAAAAGGTTGTATTCACTAAAAAAACAATGAATTTTGTCTTATTGTACCCTAAATAACCTAGTTCCATTGAAACTATAGGTAGAATATGTTTCCAAAGATTCATGCAAAATCGTCGTTTCAGACCGTGAAACGCTCAAATATGATGTAAAAACTGTTTCTCAAAACATGTCTCCAAATCATTTGAAAATGCGTTTTCTAAGCGAATTACGTGTTTTTAAGGTGTTTTGCAGTAACTTCTATAGTTCAAATCGGCACTCTAGCTGCGCTGGCGAGTGCACCGCGGAGTGCCTCCAAAACCTTGTATTCACTAAAAATCAATGTATTTTGTGTTATTGTAGCATAAATAACCTAGTTCCATCGAAACTACAGGTAGAATATGATTCCAAAGATACATGCAAAATCGTCGTTTCAGACCGTGAAACGCTCAAATATGATGTAAAAACTGTTTCTCAAAACATGTCTCCAAATCACTTGAAAATGCGTTTTCTAAGCGAATTACGTGTTTTTAAGGTGTTTTGCAGTAACTTCTATAGTTCAAATCGGCACTCTAGCTGCGCTGGCGAGTGCACCACGGACTGCTTCCAAAAGGTTGTATCCACTAAAAAACAGTGTATTTTGTCTTACTGTACCCTAAATAACCTAGTTCCATCGAAACTACAGGTAGAATATGTTTCCAAAGATACATGCAAAATCGTCGTTTCAGACCGTGAAACGCTCAAATATGATGTAAAAACTATTTCTCAAAACATGTTTCCAAATCACTTGAAAATGCGATTTCTAAGCGAATTACGTGTTTTTAATGTGTTTTGCAGTAACTTCTATAGTTCAAATCGGCACTTTAGCTGCGCTGGCGAGTGCACCACGGAGTGCCTCCAAAAAGTTTTATTCACTAAAATACAGTGTATTTTGTCTTATTGTACCTTAAATAACCTAGTTCCATCGAAACTACAGGTAGAATATGTTTCGAAAGATACATGCAAAATCGTCGTTTCAGACCGTGAAACGCTCAAATATGATCTAAAAACTGTTTCTCAAATCATGTCTCCAAATCACTTGAAAATGCGTTTTCTAAGCGAATTACGTGTTTTTAAGGTGTTTTGCAGTAACTTCTATAGTTCAAATCGGCGCTCTAGCTGCGCTGGCGAGTGCACCACGGAGTGCCTCCAAAAGGTTGTATTCACTAAAAAACAGTGTGTTTTGTCTTATTGTACCCTAAATAACCTAGTTCCATTGAAACTACAGGTAAAATATGTTTCGAAAAATACATGCAAAATCGTCGTTTTAGACCGTGAAACGCTCAAATATGATGTAAAAACTGTTTCTCAAAACATGTCTCCAAATCACTTGAAAATGCGTTTTCTAAGCGAATTACGTGTTTTTAAGGTGTTTTGCAGTAACTTCTACAGTTCAAATCGGCACTATAGCTGCTCTGGCAAGTGCACCACGGAGTGCCTCCAAAACCTTGTATTCACTAAAAATCAATGCATCTTCTGTTATTGTAGCATAAATAACCTAGTTCCATCGAAACTACGGGTAGAATATGATTCCAAAGATACATGCAAAATCGTCGTTTCAAACCGTGAGACGCTCAAATATGATGTAAAAACTGTTTCTCAAAACATGTCTCCAAATCACTTGAAAATGCGTTTTCTAAGCGAATTACGTGTTTTTAAGTTGTTTTGCAGTAACTTCTATAGTTCAAATCGGCACTCTAGCTGCGCTGGCGAGTGCACCACGGAGTGCCTCCAAAAGGTTGTATTCACTAAAAAACAGTGTATTTTGTCTTATTGTACCCTAAATAACCTAGTTCCATTGAAACTACAGGTAAAATATGTTTCGAAAGATACATGCAAAATCGTCGTTTTAGACCGTGAAACGCTCATATATGATGTAAAAACTGTTTCTCAAAACATGTCCCCAAATCACTTGAAAATGCGTTTTCTAAGCGAATTACGTGTTTTTAAGGTGTTTTGCAGTAACTTCTACAGTTCAAATCGGCACTATAGCTGCGCTGGCAAGTGCACCACGGAGTGCCTCCAAAACCTTGTATTCACTAAAAATCAATGTATTTTGTCTTATTGTACCTTAAATAACCTAGTTCCATCGAAACTACAGGTAGAATATGTTTCCAAAGATACATGCAAAATCGTCGTTTCAGACTGTGAAACGCTTAAATATAATGTAAAAACTGTTTCTCAAAACATGTCTCCAAATCACTTGAAAATGCGTTTTCTAAGCGAAGTACGTGTTTTTAAGGTGTTTTGCAGTAACTTCTATAGTTCAAATCGGCACTCTAGCTGCGCTGGCGAGTGCACCACGGAGTGC
>CAUJCB010000738.1:0-34309 GCA_963082715.1 Harpalus rubripes
AATAACCTAGTTCCATCGAAACTACAGGTAGAATATGTTTCCAAAGATACATGCAAAATCGTCGTTTCAGACCGTGAAACGCTCAAATATGATTTAAAAACTGTTTCTCAAAACATGTCTCCAAATCAATTGAAAATGCGTTTTCTAAGCGAATTACGTGCTTTTAAGGTGTTTTGCAGTAACTTCTATAGTTCAAATCGGCACTCTAGCTGCGCTGGCGAGTGCACCACGGAGTGCCCCCAAAAGTTTGTATTCACTAAAAAACAGTGTATTTTGTCTTATTGTAGCATAAATAACCTAGTTCCATCAAAACTACAGGTAGAATATGATTCGAAAGACACATGCAAAATCGTCGTTTCAGGCCGTGAAACGCTCAAATATGATGTAAAAACTGTTTCTCAAAACATGTCTCCAAATCACTTGAAAATGCGTTTTCTAAGCGAATTACGTGCTTTTAAGGTGTTTTGCAGTAACTTCTATAGTTCAAATCGGCACTCTAGCTGCGCTGGCGAGTGCACCACGGAGTGCCTCCAAAAGTTTGTATTTATAAAAAACAGTGTATTTTGGCTTATTGTACCCTAAATAACCTAGTTCCATCGAAACTACAGGTAGAATATATTTCCAAAGATACATGCAAAATCGTCGTTTCAGACCGTGAAACGCTCAAATATTAAGTAAAAACTGTTTCTCATAACATGTCTCCAAATCACTTGAAAATGCGTTTTCTAAGCGAATTACGTGTTTTTAAGGTGTTTTGCAGTAACTTCTATAGTTCAAATCGGCACTCTAGCTGCGCTGGCGAGTGCACCACGGAGTGCCCCCAAAACCTTGTATTCACTAAAAATCAGTGTAATTTGTCTTATTGTAGCATAAATAACCTAGTTCCATCGAAACTACAGGTAGAATATGTTTCGAAAGATACATGCAAAATCGTCGTTTCAGGCCGTGAAACGCTCAAATATGATGTAAAAACTGTTTCTCAAAACAAGTCTCCAAATCACTTGAACATGCGTTTTCTAAGCGAATTACGTGCTTTTAAGGTGTTTTGCAGTAACTTCTATAGTTCAAATCGGCACTCTAGCTGCGCTGGCGAGTGCACCACGGAGTGCCCCCAAAATCTTGTATTCACTAAAAATCAGTGTATTTTGTCTTATTGTAGCATAAATAACCTAGTCCCATCGAAACTACAGGTAGAATATGTTTCGAAAGATACATGCAAAATCGTCGTTTCAGGCCGTGAAACGCTCAAATATGATGTAAAAACTGTTTCTCAAAACATGTCTCCAAATCACTTGAAAATGCGTTTTCTAAGCGAATTACGTGCTTTTAAGGTTTTTTGCAGTAACTTCTATAGTTCAAATCGGCACTCTAGCTGCGCTGGCGAGTGCACCACGGAGTGCCTCCAAAAGTTTGTATTCACTAAAAAACAGTGTATTTTGGCTTATTGTACCCTAAATAACCTATTTCCATCGAAACTACAGGTAAAATATGTTTCCAAAGATACATGCAAAATCGTCGTTTCAGACCGTGAAACGCTCAAATATGATGTAAAAACTCTTTCTCAAAACATGTCTCCAAATTAGTTGAAAATGCGTTTTCTAAGCGAATTACGTGCTTATAAGGTGTTTTGCAGTGACTTCTATAGTTCAAATCGGCACTCTAGCTGCGCTGGCGAGTGCACCACGGAGTGCCTCCAATTGTTGTATTCACTAAAAAACAGTGTATTTTGTCTTATTGTACCCTAAATAACCTAGTTCCATCGAAACTACAGGTAGAATATGTTTCGAAAGATACATGCAAAATCGTCGTTTCAGGCCGTGAAATGCTCAAATATGATGTAAAAACTGTTTCTCAAAACATGCTTTTAAGGTGTTTTGCAGTAACTTCTATAGTTCAAATCGGCTCTCTAGCTGCGCTGGCGAGTGCACCACGGAGTGCCTCCAAAAGTTTGTATTTACTAAAAAACAGTGTATTTTGGCTTATTGTACCCTAAATAACCTAGTTCCATCGAAACTACAGGTAGAATATGTTTCC
The DNA here is from genome assembly GCA_963082715.1 of Harpalus rubripes. NCBI lineage: Eukaryota > Metazoa > Arthropoda > Insecta > Coleoptera > Carabidae > Harpalus > Harpalus rubripes. Next base: position 2,035 of record CAUJCB010000738.1, read on the forward strand.
AAAGATACATGCAAAATCGTCGTTTCAGACCGTGAAACGCTCAAATATGATTTAAAAACTGTTTCTCAAAACATGTCTCCAAATCAGTTGAAAATGCGTTTTCTAAGCGAATTACGTGCTTTTAAGGTGTTTTGCAGTAACTTCTATTGTTCAAATCGGCACTCTAGCTGCGCTGGCGAGTGCACCACGGAGTGCCCCCAAAAGTTTGTATTCACTAAAAAACAGTGTATTTTGTCTTATTGTAGCATAAATAACCTAGTTCCATCAAAACTACAGGTAGAATATGTTTCGAAAGACACATGCAAAATCGTCGTTTTAGGCCGTGAAACGCTCAAATATGATGTAAAAACTGTTTCTCAAAACATGTCTCCAAATCACTTGAAAATGCGTTTTCTAAGCGAATTACGTGCTTTTAAGGTGTTTTGCAGTAACTTCTATAGTTCAAATCGGCACTCTAGCTGCGCTGGCGAGTGCACCACGGAGTGCCTCCAAAAGTTTGTATTCATAAAAAACAGTGTATTTTGGCTTATTGTACCCTAAATAACCTAGTTCCATCGAAACTACAGGTAGAATATATTTCCAAAGATACATGCAAAATCGTCGTTTCAGACCGTGAAACGCTCAAATATTAAGTAAAAACTGTTTCTCATAACATGTCTCCAAATCACTTGAAAATGCGTTTTCTAAGCGAATTACGTGTTTTTAAGGCGTTTTGCAGTAACTTCTATAGTTCAAATCGGCACTCTAGCTGCGCTGGCGAGTGCACCACGGAGTGCCCCCAAAACCTTGTATTCACTAAAAATCAGTGTAATTTGTCTTATTGTAGCATAAATAACCTAGTTCCATCGAAACTACAGGTAGAATATGTTTCGAAAGATACATGCAAAATCGTCGTTTCAGGCCGTGAAACGCTCAAATATGATGTAAAAACTGTTTCTCAAAACATGTCTCCAAATCACTTGAAAATGCGTGTTCTAAGCGAATTACGTGCTTTTAAGGTGTTTTGCAGTAACTTCTATAGTTCAAATCGGCACTCTAGCTGCGCTGGCGAGTGCACCACGGAGTGCCTACAAAAGTTTGTATTCACTAAAAAACAGTGTAGATACATGCAAAATCGTCGTTTCAGACCGTGAAACCCTCAAATATGATGTAAAACCTGTTTCTCAAAACATGTCTCCAAATCACTTAAAAATGCGTTTTCTAAGCGAATTACGTGTTTTTAAGGTGTTTTGCAGTAACTTCTATAGTTCAAATCGGCACTCTAGCTGCGCTGGCGAGTGCACCACGGAGTGCCCCCAAAACCTTGTATTCACTAAAAATCAGTGTATTTTGTCTTATTGTAGCATAAATAACCTAGTTCCATCGAAACTACAGGTAGAATATGTTTCGAAAGATACATGCAAAATCGTCGTTTCAGGCCGTGAAACGCTCAAATATGATGTAAAAACTGTGTCTCAAAACATGTCTCCAAATCACTTGAAAATGCGTTTTCTAAGCGAATTACGTGATTTTAAGGTGTTTTGCAGTAACTTCTATAATTCAAATCGGCACTCTAGCTGCGCTGGCGAGTGCACCACGGAGTGCCTCCAAAAGTTTGTATTCACTAAAAAACAGTGTATTTTGGCTTATTGTACCCTAAATAACCTAGTTCCATCGAAACTACAGGTAGAATATGTTTCCAAAGATACATGCAAAATCGTCGTTTCAGACCGTGAAACGCTCAAATATGATGTAAAAACTGTTTCTCAAAACATGTCTCCAAATCAGTTGAAAATGCGTTTTCTAAGCGAATTACGTGCTTTTAAGGTGTTTTGCAGTGACTTCTATAGTTCAAATCAGCACTCTAGCTGCGCTGGCGAGTGCACTACGGAGTGCCTCCAATTGTTGTATTCACTAAAAAACAGTGTATTTTGGCTTATTATACCCTAAATTACCTAGTTCCATCAAAACTACAGGTAGAATATGTTTCCAAAGATACATGCAAAATCGTCGTTTCAGACAGTGAAACGCTCAAATATGATGTAAAAACTGTTTCTCAAAACATGTCTCCAAATCACTTAAAAATGCGTTTTCTAAGCGAATTACGTGTTTTTAAGGTGTTTTGCAGTAACTTCTATAGTTCAAATCGGCACTCTAACTGCGCTGGCGAGTGCACCACGGAGTGCCCCCAAAACCTTGTATTCACTAAAAATCAGTGTATTTTGTCTTATTGTAGCATAATAACCTAGTTCCATCGAAACTACAGGTAGAATATGTTTCGAAAGATACATGCAAAATCGTCGTTTCAGGCCGTGAAACGCTCAAATATGAAGTAAAAACTGTTTCTCAAAACATGTCTCCAAATCACTTGAAAATGCGTTTTCTAAGCGAATTACGTGCTTTTAAGGTGTTTTGCAGTAACTTCTATAGTTCAAATCGGCACTCTAGCTGCGCTGGCGGGTGCACCACAGAGTGCCTCCAAAAGTTTGTATTCATAAAAAACAGTGTATTTTGGCTTATTGTACCCTAAATAACCTAGTTCCATCGAAACTACAGGTAGAATATGTTTCCAAAGATACATGCAAAATCGTCGTTTCAGACCGTGAAACGCTCAAATATGAAGTAAAAACTGTTTCTCAAAACATGTCTCCAAATCACTTGAAAATGCGTTTTCTAAGCGAATTACGTGTTTTTAAGGTGTTTTGCAGTAACTTCTATAGTTCAAATCGGTACTCTAGCTGCGCTGGCGAGTGCACCACGGAGTGCCCTCAAAACCTTGTATTCACTAAAAATCAGTGTATTTTGTCTTATTGTAGCATAAATAACCTAGTTTCATCGAAACTACATGTAGAATATGTTTCGAAAGATACATGCAAAATCGTCGTTTCAGGCCGTGAAACGCTCAAATATGATGTAAAAACTGTTTCTCAAAACATGTCTCCAAATCACTTGAAAATGCGTTTTCTAAGCGAATTACGTGCTTTTAAGGTGTTTTGCAGTAACTTCTATAGTTCAAATCGGCACTCTAGCTGCGCTGGCGAGTGCACCACGGAGTGCCTCCAAAAGTTTGTATTCACTAAAAAACAGTGTATTTTGGCTTATTGTACCCTAAATAACCTAGTTCCATCGAAACTACAGGTAGAATATGTTTCCAAAGATACATGCAAAATCGTCGTTTCAGACCGTGAAACGCTCAAATATGATGTAAAACATGTTTCTCAAAACATGTCTCCAAATCACTTAAAAATGCGTTTTCTAAGCGAATTACGTGTTTTTAAGGTGTTTTGCAGTAACTTCTATAGTTCAAATCGGCACTCTAGCTGCGCTGGCGAGTGCACCACGGAGTGCCCCCAAAACCTTGTATTCACTAAAAAACAGTGTATTTTGTCTTATTGTACCCTAAATAACCTAGTTCCATCGAAACTACAGGTAGAATATGTTTCGAAAGATACATGCAAAATCGTCGTTTCAGGCCGTGAAATGCTCAAATATGATGTAAAAACTGTTTCTCAAAACATGTCTCCAAATCACTTGAAAATGCGTTTTCTAAGCGAATTACGTGCTTTTAAGGTGTTTTGCAGTAACTTCGATAGTTCAAATCGGCACTCTAGCTGCGCTGGCGAGTGCACCACGGAGTGCCTCCAAATCCTTGTATTCACTAAAATTCAGTGTATTTTGGCTTATTGTACCCTAAATAACCTAGTTCCATCAAAACTACAGGTAGATTATGTTTCCAAAGGTACATGCAAAATCGTCGTTTCAGACCGTGAAACGCTCAAATATGATGTAAAAACTGTTTCTCAAAACATGTCTCCAAATCACTTGAAAATGCGTTTTCTAAGCGAATTACGTGTTTTTAAGGTGTTTTGCAGTAACTTCTATAATTCAAATCGGCACTCTAGCTGCGCTGGCGAGTGCACCACGAAGTGCCTCCAAAAGGTTGTATTCACTAAAAAACAGTGTATTTTGGCTTATTGTACCCTAAATAACTAAGTTCCATCGAAACTACAGGTAGAATATGTTTCGAAAGATACATGCAAAATCGTCGTTTCAGACCGTGAAACGCTCAAATTGATGTAAAAACTGTTTCTCAAAACATGTCTCCAAATCACTTGAAAATGCGTTTTCTAAGCGAATTACGTGTTTTTAAGGTGTTTTGCAGTAACTTCTATAGTTCAAATCGGCACTCTAGCTGCGCTGGCGAGTGCACCACGGAGTGCCCCCAAAACCTTGTATTCACTAAAAATCAGTGTATTTTGTCTTATTGTAGCATAAATAACCTAGTTCCATCGAAACTACAGGTAGAATATGTTTCGAAAGATACATGCAAAATCGTCGTTTCAGGCCGTGAAACGCTCAAATATGATGTAAAAACTGTTTCTCAAAACATGTCTGTAAATCACTTGAAAATGCGTTTTCTAAGCGAATTACGTGCTTTTAAGGTGTTTTGCAGTAACTTCTATAGTTCAAATCGGCACTCTAGCTGCGCTGGCGAGTGCACCACGGTGTGCCTCCAAATGTTTGTATTCACTAAAAATCAGTGTATTTTGTCTTATTGTAGCATATGTAACCTAGTTCCATCGAAACTACAGGTAGAATATGTTTCGAAAGATACATGCAAAATCGTCGTTTCAGGCCGTGAAACGCTCAAATATGATGTAAAAACTGTTTCTCAAAACATGTCTCCAAATCACTTGAAAATGCGTTTTCTAAGCGAATTACGTGCTTTTAAGGTGTTTTGCAGTAACTTCTATAGTTCAAATCGGCACTCTAGCTGCGCTGGCGAGTGCACCACGGAGTGCCTCCAAAAGTTTGTATTCACTAAAAAACAGTGTATTTTGGCTTATTGTACCCTAAATAACCTAGTTCCATCGAAACTACAGGTAGAATATGTTTCCTAAGATACATGCAAAATCGTCGTTTCAGACCGTGAAACGCTCAAATATGATGTAAAAACTGTTTCTCAAAACATGTCTCCAAATCACTTGAAAATGCGTTTTCTAAGCGAATTACGTGTTTTTAAGGTGTTTTGCAGTAACTTCTATAGTTCAAATCGGCACTCTAGCTGCGCTGGCGAGTGCACCACGAAGTGCCTCCAAAAGGTTGTATTCACTAAAAAACAGTGTATTTTGGCTTATTGTGCCCTAAATAACTTAGTTCCATCGAAACTACAGGTAGAATATGTTTCCAAAGATACATGCAAAATCGTCGTTTCAGACCGTGAAACGCTCAAATATGATGTAAAAACAGTTTCTCAAAACATGTCTCCAAATCGCTTGAAAATGCGTTTTCTAAGCGAATTACGTATTTTTAAGGTGTTTTGCAGTAACTTCTATAGTTCAAATCGGCACTCTAGCTGCGCTGGCGAGTGCACCACGGAGTGCCCCCAAAACCTTGTATTCACTAAAAATCAGTGTATTTTGTCTTATTGTAGCATAAGTAACCTAGTTCCATCGAAACTACAGGTAGAATATGTTTCGAAAGATACATGCAAAATCGTCGTTTCAGGCAGGGAAACGCTCAAATATGATGTAAAAACTGTTTCTCAAAACATGTCTCCAAATCACTTGAAAATGCGTTTTCTAAGCGAATTACGTGCTTTTAAGGTGTTTTGCAGTAACTTCTATAGTTCAAATCGGCACTCTAGCTGCGCTGGCGAGTGCACCACGGAGTGCCCCCAAAACCTTGTATTCACTAAAAATCAGTGTATTTTGTCTTATTGTAGCTTAAATAACCTAGTTCCATCGAAACTACAGGTAGAATATGTTTCGAAAGATACATGCAAAATCGTCATTTCAGGCCGTGAAACGCTCAAATATGATGTAAAAACTGTTTCTCAAAACATGTCTCCAAATCACTTGAAAATGCGTTTTCTAAGCGAATTACGTGTTTTAAGGTGTTTTGCAGTAACTTCTATAGTTCAAATCGGCACTCTAGCTGCGCTGGCGAGTGCACCACGAAGTGCCTCCAAAAGGTTGTATTCACTAAAAAACAGTGTATTTTGGCTTATTGTGTCCTAAATAACTTAGTTCCATCGAAACTACAGGTAGAATATGTTTCCAAAGATACATGCAAAATCGTCGTTTCAGACCGTGAAACGCTCAAATATGATGTAAAAACTGTTTCTCAAAACATGTCTCCAAATCACTTGAAAATGCGTTTTCTAAGCGAATTACGTATTTTTAAGGTGTTTTGCAGTAACTTCTATAGTTCAAATCGGCACTCTAGCTGCGCTGGCGAGTGCACCACGGAGTGCCCCCAAAACCTTGTATTCACTAAAAATCAGTGTATTTTGTCTTATTGTAGCATAAGTAACCTAGTTCCATCGAAACTACAGGTAGAATATGTTTCGAAAGATACATGCAAAATCGTCGTTTCAGGCAGTGAAACGCTCAAATATGATGTAAAAACTGTTTCTCAAAACATGTCTCCAAATCACTTGAAAATGCGTTTTCTAAACGAAATACGTGCTTTTAAGGTGTTTTGCAGTAACTTCTATAGTTCAAATCGGCACTCTAGCTGCGCTGGCGAGTGCACCACGGAGTGCCTCCAAAAGTTTGTATTCACTAAAAAACAGTGTATTTTGGCTTATTGTACCCTAAATAACCTAGTTCCATCGAAACTACAGGTAGAATATGTTTCCAAAGATACATGCAAAATCGTCGTTTCAGACCGTGAAACGCTCAAATATGATGTAAAAACTGTTTCTCAAAACATGTCTCCAAATCACTTGAAAATGCGTTTTCTAAGCGAATTACGTGTTTTTAAGGTGTTTTGCAGTAACTTCTATAGTTCAAATCGGCACTCTAGCTGCGCTGGCGAGTGCACCACGAAGTGCCTCCAAAAGGTTGTATTCACTAAAAAACAGTGTATTTTGGCTTATTGTGCCCTAAATAACTTAGTTCCATCGAAACTACAGGTAGAATATGTTTCCAAAGATACATGCAAAATCGTCGTTTCAGACCGTGAAACGCTCAAATATGATGTAAAAACTGTTTCTCAAAACATGTCTCCAAATCACTTGAAAATGCGTTTTCTAAGCGAATTACGTGTTTTTAAGGTGTTTTGCAGTAACTTCTATAGTTCAAATCGGCACTCTAGCTGCGCTGGCGAGTGCACCACGGAGTGCCCCCAAAACCTTGTATTCACTAAAAATCAGTGTATTTTGTCTTATTGTAGCATAAATAACCTAGTTCCATCAAAACTACAGGTAGAATATGTTTCGAAAGATACATGCAAAATCGTCGTTTCAGACCGTGAAACGCTAAAATATGATGTAAAAACTGTTTCTCAAAACATGTCTCCAAATCACTTGAAAATGCGTTTTCTAAGAGAATTACATGCTTTTAAGGTGTTTTGCAGTAACTTCTATAGTTCAAATCGGCACTCTAGCTGCGCTGGCGAGTGCACCACGGAGTGCCTACAAAAGTTTGTATTCACTAAAACAGTGTATTTTGTCTTATTGTACCCTAAATAACCTAGTTCCATCGAAACTACAGGTAGAATATGTTTCCAAAGATACATGCAAAATCGTCGTTTCAGACCGTGAAACGCTCAAATATGATGTAAAACCTGTTTCTCAAAACATGTCTCCAAATCACTTGAAAATGCGTTTTCTAAGCGAATTACGTGTTTTTAAGGTGTTTTGCAGTCACTTCTATAGTTCAAATCGGCACTCTAGCTGCGCTGGCGGGTGCACCACGGAGTGCCCCCAAAACCTTGTATTCACTAAAAATCAGTGTGTTTTGTCTTATTGTAGCATAAATAACCTAGTTCCATCGAAACTACAGGTAGAATATGTTTCGAAAGATACATGCAAAATCGTCGTTTCAGGCCGTGAAACGCTCAAATATGATGTAAAAACTGTTTCTCAAAACATGTCTCCAAATCACTTGAAAATGCGTTTTCTAAGCGAATTACGCGATTTTAAGGTGTTTTGCAGTAACTTCTATAGTTCAAATCGGCACTCTAGCTGCGCTGGCGAGTGCACCACGGAGTGCTTTCAAAAGTTTGTATTCACTAAAAAACAATGTATTTTGGCTTATTGTACCCTAAATAACCTAGTTCCGTCGAAACTACAGGTAGAATATGTTTCCAAAGATACATGCAAAATCGTCGTTTCAGACCGTGAAACGCTCAAATATGATGTAAAAACTGTTTCTCAAAACATGTCTCCAAATCACATGAAAATGCGATTTCTAAGCGAATTACGTGTTTTTAAGGTGTTTTGCAGTAACTTGTTTAGTGCAAATCGGCACTCTAGCTGCGCTGGCGAGTGCACCACGGAGCGCCTCCAAAAGGTTGTATTCACTAAAAAACAGTGTATTTTGTCTTATTGTACCCTAAATAACCTAGTTCCATCGAAACTACAGGTAGAATATGTTTCGAAAGATACATGCAAAATCGTCGTTTCAGGCTGTGAAACGCTTAAATATGATGTAAAATCTGTTTCTCAAAACATGTCTCCAAAACACTTGAAAATGCGTTTTCTAAGCGAATTACGTGCTTTTAAGGTGTTTTGCAGTAACTTCTATAGTTCAAATCGGCACTCTAGCTGCGCTGGCGAGTGCACCACGGAGTGCCTCCAAAAGTTTGTATTCACTAAAAAACAGTGTATTTTGGCTTATTGTACCCTAAATAACCTAGTTCCATCGAAACTACAGGTAGAATATGTTTCCAAAGATACATGCAAAATCGTCGTTTCAGACCGTGAAACGCTCAAATATGATGTAAAAACTGTTTCTCAAAACATGTCTCCAAATCTTTTGAAAATGCGTTTTCTAAGCGAAATACGTGTTTTTAAGGTGTTTTGCAGTAACTTCTATAGTTCAAATCGGCACTCTAGCTGCGCTGGCGAGTGCACCACGGAGTGCCTCCAAAAGGTTGTATTCACTAAAAAACAGTGTATTTTGGCTTATTGTACCCTAAATAACCTAGTTCCATCGAAACTACAGGTAGAATATGTTTCGAAAGATACATGCAAAATCGTCGTTTCAGACCGTGAAACGCTCAAAATATGATGTAAAAACTGTTTCTCAAAACATGTCTCCAAATCACTTGAAAGAGCGTTTTCTAAGCGAATTACGTGCTTTTAAGGTGTTTTGCAGTAACTTCTATAGTTCAAATCGGCACTCTAGCTGCACTGGCGAGTGCACCACGGAGTGCCTCCAAAAGTTTGTATTCACTAAAAAACAGTGTATTTTGTCTTATTGTACCCTAAATAACCTAGTTCCATCGAAACTACAGGTAGAATATGTTTCCAAAGATACATGCAAAATCGTCGTTTCAGACCGTGAAACGCTCAAATATGATGTAAAAACTGTTACTCAAAACATGTCTCCAAATCACTTGAAAATGCGTTTTCTAAGCGAATTACGTGCTTTTAAGGTGTTTTGCAGTAACTTCTATAGTTCAAATCGGCACTCTAGCTGCGCTGGCGAGTGCACCACGGAGTGCCCGCAAAACCTTGTATTCACTAAAAATCAGTGTATTTTGTCTTATTGTAGCATAAATAACCTAGTTCCATCGAAACTACAGGTAGAATATGTTTTGAAAGATACATGCAAAATCGTCGTTTCAGGCCGTGAAACGCTCAAATATGATGTAAAAACTGTTTCTCAAAACATGTCTCCAAATCACTTGAAAATGCGTTTTCTAAGCGAATTACGTGCTTTTAAGGTGTTTTGCAGTAACTTCTATAGTTCAAATCGGCACTCTAGCTGCGCTGACGAGTGCACCACGTAGTGCCTGCAAAAGTTTGTTTAAAAAAAAACAGTGTATTTTGTCTTATTGTACCCTAAATAACCTAGTTCCCTCGAAACTACAGGTAGAATAAGATTCCAAAGATACATGCAAAATCGTCGTTTCAGACCGTGAAACGCTCAAATATGATGTAAAAACTGTTTCTCAAAACATGTCTCCAAATCACTTGAAAATGCGTTTTCTAAGCGAATTGCGTGCTTTTAAGGTGTTTTGCAGTAACTTCTATAGTTCAAATCGGCACTTTAGCTGCGCTGGCGAGTGCACCACGGAGTGCCCCCAAAACCTTGTATTCACTAAAATTCAGTGTATTTTGTCTTATTGTAGCATAAATAACCTAGTTCCATCGAAACTACAGGTAGAATATGTTTCGAAAGATACATGCAAAATCGTCGTTTCAGACCGTGAAATGCTCAAAATATGATGTCAAAACTGTTGCTCAAAACATGTCTCCAAATCACTTGAAAATGCGTTTTCTAAGCGAATTACGTGCTTTTAAGGTGTTTTGCAGTAACTTCTATAGTTCAAATCGGTACTCTAGCTGCGCTCGCGAGTGCACCACGGAGTGCCAACAAAAGTTTGTATTCACTAAAAAACAGTGTATTTTGTCTTATTGTACCCTAAATAACCTAGTTCCATCGAAACTACAGGTAGAATATGTTTCCAAAGATACATGCAAAATCGTCGTTTCAGACCGTGAAGCGCTCAAATATGATGTAAAAGCTGTTTCTCAAAACATGTCTCCAAATCACTTGAAAATGCGTTTTCTAAGCGAATTACGTGATTTTAAGGTGTTTTGCAGTAACTTCTATAGTTCAAATCGGCACTCTAGCTGCGCTGGCGAGTGCACCACGGAGTGCCCCCAAAACCTTGTTTTCACTAAAAATCTGTGTATTTTGTCTTATTGTAGCATAAATAATCTAGTTCCATCGAAACTACAGTTAGAATATGTTTCCAAAGATACATGCAAAATCGTCGTTTCAGACCGTGAAACGCTCAAATATGATGTAAAAACTGTTTCTCAAAACATGTCTCCAAATCACTTGAAAATGCGTTTTCTAAGCGAATTACGTGTTTTTAAGGTGTTTTGCAGTAACTTGTTTAGTGCAAATCGGCACTCTAGCTGCGCTGGCGAGTGCACCACGGAGCGCCTACAAAAGGTTGTATTCACTAAAAAACAGTGTATTTTGTCTTAGTGTACCCTAAATAACCTAGTTCCATCGAAACTACAGGTAGAATATGTTTCGAAAGACACATGCAAAATCGTCGTTTCAGGCCGTGAAACGCTCAAATATGATGTAAAAACTGTTTCTCAAAACATGTCTCCAAATCACTTGAAAATGCGTTTTCTAAGCGAATTGCGTGCTTTTAAGGTGTTTTGCAGTAACTTCTATAGTTCAAATCGGCACTCTAGCTGCGCTGGCGAGTGCACCACGGAGTGCCCCTATAACCTTGTATTCACTAAAAAACAGTGTATTTTGGCTTATTGTACCCTAAATAACCTAGTTCCATCGAAACTACTGGTAGAATATGATTCCAAAGATACATGCAAAATCGTCGTTTCAGACCGTGAAACGCTCAAAATATGATGTAAAAACTGTTTCTTAAAACATGTCTCCAAATCACTTGAAAATGCGTTTTCTAAGCGAATTACGTGCTTTTAAGGTGTTTCGCAGTAACTTCTATAGTTCAAATCGGCACTCTAGCTGCGCTGGCGAGTGCACCACGGAGTGCCCCCAAAACCTTGTATTCACTAAAAATCAGTGTATTTTGTCTTATTGTAGCATAAATAACCTAGTTCCATCGAAACTACAGGTAGAATATGTTTCGAAAGATACATGCAAAATCGTCGTTTCAGACCGTGAAACGCTCAAAATATGATGTAAAAACTGTTTCTCAAAACATGTCTCCAAATCACTTGAAAATGCGTTTTCTAAGCGAATTACGTGCTTTTAAGGTGTTTTGCAGTAACTTCTATAGTTCAAATCGGCACTCTAGCTGCGCTGGCGAGTGCACCACGGAGTGCCTACAAAAGTTTGTATTCACTAAAAAACAGTGTATTTTGTCTTATTGTACCCTAAATAACCTAGTTCCATCAAAACTACAGGTAGAATATGTTTCCAAAGATACATGCAAAATCGTCGTTTCAGACCGTGAAGCGCTCAAATATGATGTAAAAGCTGTTTCTCAAAACATGTCTCCAAATCACTTGAAAATGCGTTTTCTAAGCGAATTACGTGATTTTAAGGTGTTTTGCAGTAACTTCTATAGTTTAAATCGGCACTCTAGCTGCGCTGGCGAGTGCACCACGGAGTGCCCCCAAAACCTTGTATTCACTAAAAATCAGTGTATTTTGTCTTATTGTAGCATAAATAAACTAGTTCCATCGAAACTACAGGTAGAATATGTTTCCAAAAATACATGCAAAATCGTCGTTTCAGGCCGTGAAACGCTCAAATATGATGTAAAAACTGTTTCTCAAAGCATGTCTCCAAATCACATGAAAATGCGTTTTCTACGCGAATTACGTGTTTTTAAGGTGTTTTGCAGTAACTTCTATAGTTCAAATCGGCACTCTAGCTGCGCTGGCGAGTGCACCACGAAGTGCCTCCAAAAGGTTGTATTCACTAAAAAACAGTGTATTTTGGGTTATTGTACCCTAAATAACCTAGTTCCATCGAAGCTACAGGTAGAATATGTTTCCAAAGATACATGCAAAATCGTCGTTTCAGACCGTGAAACGCTCAAATATGATGTAAAAACTGTTTCTCAAAACATGTCTCCAAATCACTTGAAAATGCGTTTTCTAAGCGAATTACGTGCTTTTAAGGTGTCTTGCATTAACTTCTATAGTTCAAATCGGCACTCTAGCTGCGCTGGCGACTGCACCACGGAGTGCCTACAAAAGTTTGTATTCACTAAAAAACAGTGTATTTCGTCTTATTGTACCCTAAATAACCTAGTTCCATCGAAACTACAGGTAGAATATGTTTCCAAAGATACATGCAAAATCGTCGTTTCAGACCGTGAACGCTCAAATATGATGTAAAACCTGTTTCTCAAAACATGTCTCCAAATCACTTGAAAATGCGTTTTCAAAGCGAATTACGTGTTTTTAAGGTGTTTTGCAGTAACTTCTATAGTTCAAATCGGCACTCTAGCTGCGCTGGCGAGTGCACCACGGAGTGCCCCCAAAACCTTGTATTCACTAAAAATCAGTGTATTTTGTCTTATTGTAGCATAAATAACCTAGTTCCATCGAAACTACAGGTAGAATATGTTTCGAAAGTCACATGCAAAATCGTCGTTTCAAACCGTGAAACGCTCAAATATGATGTAAAAACTGTTTCTCAAAACATGTCTCCAAATCACTTGAAAATGCGTTTTCTAAGCGAATTACGTGTTTTTAAGGTGTTTTGCAGTAACTTCTATAGTTCAAATCGGCACTCTAGCTGCGCTGGCGAGTGCACCACGAAGTGCCTACAAAAGGTAGTATTCACTAAAGAACAGTGTATTTTGGCTTATTGTACTCTAAATAACCTAGTTCCATCGAAACTACAGGTAGAATATGTTTCCAAAGATACATGCAAAATCGTCGTTTCAGACCGTGAACGCTCAAATATGATGTAAAACCTGTTTCTCAAAACATGTCTCCAAATCACTTGAAAATGCGTTTTCAAAGCGAATTACGTGTTTTAAGGTGTTTTGCAGTGACTTCTATAGTTCAAATCGGCACTCTAGCTGCGCTGGCGAGTGCACCACGGAGTGCCCCCAAAACCTTGTATTCACTAAAAATCAGTGTATTTTGTCTTATTGTAGCATAAATAACCTAGTTCCATCGAAACTACAGGTAGAATATGTTTCGAAAGATACATGCAAAATCGTCGTTTCAAACCGTGAAACGCTCAAATATGATGTAAAAACTGTTTCTCAAAACATGTCTCCAAATCACTTGAAAATGCGTTATCTAAGCGAATTACGTGTTTTTAAGGTGTTTTGCAGTAACTTCTATAGTTCAAATCGGCACTCTAGCTGCGCTGGCAAGTGCACCACGAAGTGCCTACAAAAGGTAGTATTCACTAAAAAACAGTGTATTTTGGCTTATTGTACTCTAAATAACCTAGTTCCATCGAAACTACAGGTAGAATATGTTTCCAAAAATACATGCAAAATCGTCGTTTCAGACCGTGAAACGCTCAAATATGATGTAAAAACTGTTTCTCAAAACATGTCTCCAAATCACTTGAAAATGCGTTTTCTAAGCGAATTACGTGTTTTTAAGTTGTTTTGCAGTAACTTCTATAGTTCAAATCGGCACTCTAGCTGCGCTGGCGAGTGCACCACGGAGTGCCCCCAAAACCTTGTATTCACTAAAAATCAGTGTATTTTGTCTTATTGTAACATAAATAACCTAGTTCCATCGAAACTACAGGTAGAATATGTTTCGAAAGATACATGCAAAATCGTCGTTTCAGGCCGTGAAACGCTCAAATATGATGTAAAAACTGTTTCTCAAAACATGTCTCCAAATCACTTGAAAATGCGTTATCTAAGCGAATTACGTGTTTTTAAGGTGTTTTGCAGTAACTTCTATAGTTCAAATCGGCACTCTAGCTGCGCTGGCGAGTGCACCACGAAGTGCCTACAAAAGGTAGTATTCACTAAAAAACAGTGTATTTTGGCTTATTGTACTCTAAATAACCTAGTTCCATCGAAACTACAGGTAGAATATGTTTCCAAAAATACATGCAAAATCGTCGTTTCAGACCGTGAAACGCTCAAATATGATGTAAAAACTGTTTCTCAAAACATGTCTCCAAATCACTTGAAAATGCGTTTTCTAAGCGAATTACGTGTTTTTAAGTTGTTTTGCAGTAACTTCTATAGTTCAAATCGGCACTCTAGCTGCGCTGGCGAGTGCACCACGGAGTGCCCCCAAAACCTTGTATTCACTAAAAATCAGTGTATTTTGTCTTATTGTAACATAAATAACCTAGTTCCATCGAAACTACAGGTAGAATATGTTTCGAAAGATACATGCAAAATCGTCGTTTCAGGCCGTGAAACGCTCAAATATGATGTAAAAACTGTTTCTCAAAACATGTCTCCAAATCACTTGAAAATGCGTTTTCTAAGCGAATAACGTGCTTTTAAGGTGTTTTGCAGTAACTTCTATAGTTCAAATCGGCACTCTAGCTGCGCTGGCGAGTGCACCACGGAGTGCCCCCAAAACCTTGTATTCAATAAAAATTAGTGTATTTTGTCTTATTGTAGCATAAATAACCTAGTTCCATCGAAACTACAGGTAGAATATGTTTCGAAAGATACATGCAAAATCGTCGTTTCAGGCCGTGAAACGCTCAAATATGATGTAAAAACTGTTTCTCAAAACATGTCTCCAAATCACTTGAAAATGCGTTTTCTAAGCGAATTACGTGCTTTTAAGGTGTTTTGCAGTAACTTCTATAGTTCAAATCGGCACTCTAGCTGCGCTGGCGAGTGCACCACGGAGTGCCTCCAAAAGTTTGTATTCACTAAAAAACAGTGTATTTTGGCTTATTGTACCCTAAATAACCTAGTTCCATCGAAACTACAGGTAGAATATTTTTCCAAAGATACATGCAAAATCGTCGTTTCAGACCGTGAAATGCTCAAATATGATGTAAAAACTGTTTCTCAAAACATGTCTCCAAATCACTTGAAAATGCGTTTTCTAAGCGAATTACGTGCTTTTAAGGTGTTTTGCAGTAACTTCTATAGTTCAAATCGGCACTCTAGCTGCGCTGGCGAGTGCACCACGGAATGCCTCCAAAAGGTTGTATTCACTAAAAAACAGTGTATTTTGTCTTATTGTACCCTAAATAACCTAGTTCCATCGAAACTACAAGTAGAATATGTTTCGAAAGATACATACAAAATCATCGTTTCAGGCCGTGAAATGCTCAAATATGATGTAAAAACTGTTTCTCAAAACATGTCTCCAAATTACTTGAAAATGCGTTTTCTAAGCGAATTACGTGTTTTTAAGGTGTTTTGCAGTAACTTCTATAGTTCAAATCGGCACTCTAGCTGCGCTGGCGAGTGCACCACGGTGTGCCCCCAAAACATTCTATTCTCTAAAAATCAGTGTATTTTGTCTTATTGTAGTATAAATAACCCAGTTCCATCGAAACTACAGGTAGAATATGTTTCCAAAGATACATGCAAAATCGTCGTTTCAGACCGTGAAACGCTCAAATATGATGTAAAAACTGTTTCTCAAAACATGTTTTCAAATCACTTGAAATTGCGTTTTCTAAGCGAATTACGTGTTTTTAAGGTGTTTTGCAGTAACTTCTATAGTTCAAATCGGCACTCTAGCTGCGCTGGCGAGTGCACCACGTAGTGCCTCCAAAAGGTTGTATTCACTAAAAAACAGTGTATTTTGGCTTATTTTACCCTAAATAACCTAGTTCCATCGAAACTACAGGTAGAATATGTTTCCAAAGATACATGCAAAATCGTCGTTTCAGACCGTGAAACGCTCAAATATGATGTAAAAACTGTTTCTCAAAACATGTCTCCAAATCACTTGAAAATGCGTTTTCTAAGCGAATTACGTGTTTTTAAGGTGTTTTGCAGTAACTTCTATAGTTTAAATCGGCACTCTTGCTGCGCTGGCGAGTGCACCACGGAGTGCCCCCAAAACCTTGTATTCACTAAAAATCAGTGTATTTTGTCTTATTGTAGCATAAATAACCTAGTCCCATCGAAACTACAGGTAGAATATGTTTCGAAAGATACATGCAAAATCGTCGTTTCAGGCCGTGAAACGCTTAAATATGATGTAAAATCTGTTTCTCAAAACATGTCTCCAAATCACTTGAAAATGCGTTTTCTAAGCGAATTACGTGCTTTTAAGGTGTTTTGCAGTAACTTCTATAGTTCAAATCGGCACTCTAGCTGCGCTGGCGAGTGCACCACGAAGTGCCTCCAAAAGGTTGTATTCACTAAAAAACAGTGTATTTTGGCTTATTGTACCCTAAATAACCTAGTTCCATCGAAACTACAGGTAGAATATGTTTCCAAAGATACATGCAAAATCGTCGTTTCAGGCCGTGAAACGCTCAAATATGATGTAAAAACTGTTTCTCAAAACATGTCTCCAAATTACCTGAAAATGCGTTTTCTAAGCGAATTACGTGCTTTTAAGGTGTTTTGCAGTAAATTCTACAGTTCAAATCGGCACTGTAGCTGCGCTGGCGAGTGCACCACGGAGTGCCTCCAAAAGTTTGTATTCACTAAAAAACAGTGTATTTTGGCTTATTGTACCCTAAATAACCTAGTTCCATCGAAACTACAGGTAGAATATGTTTCCAAAGATACATGCAAAATCGTCGTTTCAGACCGTGAAACGCTCAAATATGATGTAAAAACTGTTTCTCAAAACATGTCTCCAAATCACTTGAAAATGCGTTTTCTAAGCGAACTACGTGTTTTTAAGGTGTTTTGCAGTAACTTCTATAGTTCAAATCGGCACTCTAGCTGCGCTGGCGAGTGCACCAGGGAGTGCCTCCAAAAGTTTGTATTCACTAAAAAACAGTGTATTTTGGCTTATTGTACCCTAAATAACCTAGTTCCATCGAAACTACAGGTAGAATATGTTTCCAAAGATACATGCAAAATCGTCGTTTCAGACCGTGAAACGCTCAAATATGATGTAAAAACTGTTTCCCTAAACATGTCTCCAAATCACTTGAAAATGCGTTTTCTAAGCGAATTACGTGTTTTTAAGGTGTTTTGCTGTAACTTCTATAGTTCAAATCGGCACTCTAGCAGCGCTGGCGAGTGCACCACGGAGTGCCCCCAAAACCTTGTATTCACTAAAAATCAGTGTATTTTGTCTTATTGTAGCATAAATAACCTAGTTCCATCGAAACTACAGGTAGAATATGTTTCGAAAGATACATGCAAAATCGTCGTTTCAGGCCGTGAAACGCTCAAATATGATGTAAAAACTGTTTCTCAAAACATGTCTCCATATCACTTAAAAATGCGTTTTATAAGCGAATTACGTGTTTTTAAGGTGTTTTGCAGTAACTTCTATAGTTCAAATCGGCACTTTAGCTGCGCTGGCGAGTGCACCACGGAGTGCCTCCAAAAGGTTGTATTCACTAAAAAACAGTGTATTTTGTCTTATTGTACCCTAAATAACCTAGTTCCATCGAAACTACAGGTAGAATATGTTTCGAAAGATACATGCAAAATCGTCGTTTCAGGCCGTGAAACGCTCAAATATGATGTAAAAACTGTATCTCAAAACATGTCTCCAAATTACTTGAAAATGCGTTTTCTAAGCGAATTACGTGCTTTTAAGGTGTTTTGCAGTAAATTCTATAGTTCAAATCGGCACTCTAGCTGCTCTGGCGAGTGCACCACGGAGTGCCCCCAAAAGTTTTTATTCACTAAAAAACAGTGTATTTTGGCTTATTGTACCCTAAATAACCTAGTTCCATCGAAACTACAGTTAGAATATTTTTCCAAAGATACATGCAAAATCGTCGTTTCAGACCGTGAAACGCTCAAATATGATGTAAAAACTGTTTCTCAAAACATGTCTCCAAACAACTTGAAAATGCGTTTTCTAAGCAAATTACGTGTTTTTAAGGTGTTTTGCAGTAACTTCTATAGTTCAAATTGGCACTCTGGCTGCGCTGGCGAGTGCACCACGGAGTGCCTCCAAAAGTTTGTATTCACTAAAAAACAGTGTATTTTGGCTTATTGTACCCTAAATAACCTAGTTCCATCGAAACTACAGGTAGAATATGTTTCCAAAGATACATGCAAAATCGTCGTTTCAGTCCGTGAAACGCTCAAATATGATGTAAAAACTGTTTCTCAAAACATGTCTCCAAATCACTTGAAAATGCGTTTTCTAAGCGAATTACGTGTTTTTAAGGTGTTTTGCAGTAACTTCTATATTTCAAATCGGCACTCTAGCTGCGCTGGCGAGTGCACCACGGAGTGCCTCCAAAAGGTTGTATTCACTAAAAAAGAGTGTATTTTGGCTTATTGTACCCTAAATAACCTAGTTCCATCGAAACTACAGGTAGAATATGTTTCCAAAGATACATGCAAAATCGTCGTTTCAGTCCGTGAAACGCTCAAATATGATGTAAAAACTGTTTCTCAAAACATGTCTCCAAATCACTTGAAAATGCGTTTTCTAAGCGAATTACGTGCTTTTAAGGTGTTTTGCAGTAACTTCTATAGTTCAAATCGGCACTCTAGCTGCGCTGGCGTGTGCACCACGGAGTGCCTCCAAAAGTTTGTATTCACTAAAAAACAGTGTATTTTGGCTTATTGTACCCTAAATAACCTAGTTCCATCTAAACTACAGGTAGAATATGTTTCCAAAGATACATGCAAAATCGTCGTTTCAGACCGTGAAACGCTCAAATATGATGTAAAAACTGTTTCTCAAAACATGTCTCCAAATCACTTGAAAATGCGTTTTCTAAGCGAATTACGTGTTTTTAAGGTGTTTTGCAGTAACTTCTATAGTTCAAATCGGCACTCTAGCTGCGCTGGCGAGTGCACCACGGAGTGCCTCCAAAAGGTTGTATTCACTAAAAAACAGTGTATTTTGGCTTATTGTACCCTAAATAACCTAGTTCCATCGAAACTACAGGTAAAATATGATTCCAAAGATACATGCAAAATCGTCGTTTCAGACCGTGAAACGCTCAAAATATGATGTAAAAACTGCTTCTCAAAACATATCTCCAAATCACTTGAAAATGCGTTTTCTAAGCGAATTACGTGCTTTTAAGGTGTTTTGCAGTAACTTCTATAGTTCAAATCGGCACTCTAGCTGCGCTGGCGAGTGCACCACGGAGTGCCCCCAAAACCTTGTATTCACTAAAAATCAGTGTATTTTGTCTTATTGTAGCATAAATAACCTAGTTCCATCGGAACTACAGGTAGAATATGTTTTGAAAGATACATGCAAAATCGTCGTTTCAGACCGTGAAACGCTCAAAATATGATGTAAAAACTGGTTCTCAAAACATGTCTCCAAATCACTTGAAAGAGCGTTTTCTAAGCGAATTACGTGCTTTTAAGGTGTTTTGCAGTAACTTCTATAGTTCAAATCGGCACTCTAGCTGCGCTGGCGAGTGCACCACGGAGTGCCTCCAAAAGTTTGTATTCACTAAAAAACAGTGTATTTTGTCTTATTGTACCCTAAATAACCTAGTTCCATCGAAACTGCAGGTAGAATATGTTTCCAAAGATACATGCAAAATCGTCGTTTCAGACCGTGAAACGCTCAAATATGATGTAAAAACTGTTACTTAAAACATGTCTCCAAATCACTTGAAAATGCGTTTTCTAAGCGAATTACGTGCTTTTAAGGTGTTTTGCAGTAACTTCTATAGTTCAAATCGGCACTCTAGCTGCGCTGGCGAGTGCACCACGGAGTGCCCCCAAAACCTTGTATTCACTAAAAATCAGTGTATTTTGTCTTATTGTAGCATAAATAACCTATTTCCATCGAAACTACAGGTAGAATATGTTTCGAAAGATACATGCAAAATCGTCGTTTCAGGCCGTGAAACGCTCAAATATGATGTAAAAACTGTTTCTCAAAACATGTCTCCAAATCACTTGAAAATGCGTTTTCTAAGCGAATTACGTGCTCTTAAGGTATTTTGCAGTAACTTCTATAGTTCAAACCGGCACTTTAGCTGCGCTGGCGAGTGCACCACGGAGTGCCTCCAAAAGTTTGTATTCACTAAAAAACAGTGTATTTTGGCTTATTGTACCCTAAATAATCTAGTTCCCTCGAAACTACAGGTAGAATAAGATTCCAAAGATACATGCAAAATCGTCGTTTCAGACCGTGAAACGCTCAAATATGATGTAAAAACTGTTTCTCAAAACATGTCTCCAAAACACTTGAAAATGCGTTTTCTAAGCGAATTACGTGTTTTTAAGGTGTTTTGCAGTAACTTGTTTAGCGGTAATCGGCACTCTAGCTGCGCTGGCGAGTGCACCACGGAGCGCCTCCAAAAGGTTGTATTCACTAAAAAACAGTGTATTTTGTCTTATTGTACCCTAAATAACCTAGTTCCATCGAAACTACAGGTAGAATATGTTTCGAAAGACACATGCAAAATCGTCGTTTCAGGCCGTGAAACGCTCAAATATGATGTAAAAACTGTTTCTCAAAACATGTCTCCAAATCACTTGAAAATGCGTTTTCTAAGCGAATTACGTGCTTTTAAGGTGTTTTGCAGTAACTTCTATAGTTCAAATCGGCACTCTAGCTGCGCTGGCGAGTGCACCACGGAGTGCCCCCAAAACCTTGTATTCACTAAAAATCAGTGTATTTTGTCTTATTGTAGCATAAATAACCTAGTTCCATCGAAACTACAGGGAGAATATGTTTCGAAAGATACATGCAAAATCGTCGTTTCAGACCGTCAAACGCTCAAAATATGATGTAAAAACTGTTTCTCAAAACATGTCTCCATATCACTTGAAAATGCGTTTTCTAAGCGAATTACGTGTTTTTAAGGTGTTTTGCAGTAACTTCTATAGTTCAAATCGGCACTCTAGCTGCGCTGGCGAGTGCACCACGGAGTGCCTCCAAAAGGTTGTATTCACTAAAAAACAGTGTATTTTGGCTTATTGTACCCTAAATAACCTAGTTCCATCGAAACTACTGGTAGAATATGATTCCAAAGATACATGCAAAATCGTCGTTTCAGACCGTGAAACGCTCAAAATATGATGTAAAAACTGTTTCTTAAAACATGTCTCCAAATCACTTGAAAATGTGTTTTCTAAGCGAATTACGTGCTTTTAAGGTGTTTTGCAGTAACTTCTATAGTTCAAATCGGCACTCTAGCTGCGCTGGCGAGTGCACCACGGAGTGCCCCCAAAACCTTGTATTCACTAAAAATCAGTGTATTTTGTCTTATTGTAGCATAAATAACCTAGTTCCATCGAAACTACAGGTAGAATATGTTTCGAAAGATACTTGCAAAATCGACGTTTCAGGCCGTGAAACGCTCAAATATGATGTAAAAACTGTTTCTCAAAACATGTCTCCAAATCACTTGAAAATGCGTTTTCTAAGCGAAATACGTGCTTTTAAGGTGTTTTGCAGTAACTTTTATAGTTCAAATCGGCACTCTAGCTGCGCTGGCGAGTGCACCACGGAGTGCCTCCAAAAGTTTGTATTCACTAAAAAACAGTGTATTTTGGCTTATTGTACCCTAAATTACCTAGTTCCCTCGAAACTACAGGTAGAATATGATTCCAAAGATACATGCAAAATCGTCGTTTCAGACCGTGAAACGCTCAAATATGATGTAAAAACTGTTTCTCAAAACATGTCTCCAAATCAATTGAAAATTAGTTTTCTAAGCGAATTACGTGTTTTTAAGGTGTTTTGCAGTAACTTCTATAGTTCAAATCGGCACTCTAACTGCGCTGGCGAGTGCACCACGGAGTGCCCCCAAAACCTTGTATTCACTAAAATTCAGTGTATTTTGTCTTATTGTAGCATAAATAACCTAGTTTCATCGAAACTACAGGTAGAATATGTTTCTAAAGATACATGCAAAATCGTCGTTTCAGACCGTGAAAAGATCAAAATATGATGTAAACACTGTTTCTCAAAACATGTCTCCAAATCACTTGAAAATGCGTTTTCTAAGCGAATTAGGTGCTTTTAAGGTGTTTTGCAGTAACTTCTATAGTTCAAATCGGCACTCTAGCTGCGCTGGCGAGTGCACCACGGAGTGCCTACAAAAGTTTGTATTCACTAAAAAACAGTGTATTTTGTCTTATTGTACCATAAATAACCTAGTTCCATCGAAACTACAGGTAGAATATGTTTCCAAAGATACATGCAAAATCGTCGTTTCAGACAGTGAAGCGCTCAAATATGATGTAAAACCTGTTTCTCAAAACATGTCTCCAAATCACTTGAAAATGCGTTTTCTAAGCGAATTACGTGTTTTTAAGGTGTTTTGCAGTAACTTCTATAGTTCAAATCGGCACTCTAGCTGCGCTGGCGAGTGCACCACGGAGTGCCCCCAAAACCTTGTATTCACTAAAAATCAGTGTATTTTGTCTTATTGTAGCATAAATAACCTAGTTCCATCGAAACTACAGGTAGAATATGTTTCGAAAGATACATGCAAAATCGTCGTTTCAGGTCGTGAAACGCTCAAATATAATGTAAAATCTGTTTCTCAAAACATGTCTCCAAATCACTTGAAAATGCGTTTTCTAAGCGAATTACGTGATTTTAAGGTGTTTGCAGTAACTTCTATAGTTCAAATCGGCACTCTAGCTGCGCTGGCGAGTGCACCACGGAGTGCCTCCAAAAGTTTGTATTCACTAAAAAACAATGTATTTTGGCTTATTGTACCCTAAATAACTTAGTTCCGTCGAAACTACAGGTAGAATATGTTTCCAAAGAGACCTGCAAAATCGTCGTTTCAGACCGTGAAACGCTCAAATATGATGTAAAAACTGTTTCTCAAAACATGTCTCCAAATCACTTGAAATTGTGTTTTCTAAGCGATTTACGTATTTTTAATTTGTTTTGCAGTAACTTCTATAGTTCAAATCGGCACTCTAGCTGCGCTGGCGAGTGCACCACGAAGTGCCTCCTAAAGGTTGTATTCACTAAAAAACAGTGTATTTTGGCTTATTGTACCCTAAATAACCTAGTTCCATCGAAACTACAGGTAGAATATGTTTCCAAAAATACATGCAAAATCGTCGTTACAGACCGTGAAACGATCAAATATGATGTGAAAACTGTTTCTCAAAACATGTCTCCAAATCACTTGAAAATGCGTTTTGTAAGCGAATTACGTGTTTTTAAGGTGTTTTGCAGTAACTTGTTTACTGCAAATCGGCACTCTAGCTGCGCTGGCGAGTGCACCACGGAGCGCCTCCAAAAGGTTGTATTCACTAAAAAACAGTGTATTTTGTCTTATTGTACCCTAAATAACCTAGTTCCATCGAAACTACAGGTAGAATATGTTTCCAAAGATACATGCAAAATCGTCGTTTCAGGCCGTGAAACGCTCAAATATGATGTAAAAACTGTTTCTCAAAACATGTCTCCAAATCACTTGAAAATGCGTTTTGTAAGCGAATTACGTGCTTTTAAGGTGTTTTGCAGTAACTTCTATAGTTCAAATCGGCACTCTAGCTGCGCTGGCGAGTGCACCACGGAGTGCCCCCAAAACCTTGTATTCACTAAAAATCAGTGTATTTTGTCTTATTGTAGCATAAATAACCTAGTTCCATCGAAACTACAGGTAGAATATGTTTCCAAAAATACATGCAAAATCGTCGTTTCAGGCCGTGAAACGCTCAAATATGATGTAAAAACTGTTTCTCAAAGCAGATCTCCAATGCGTTTTCTAAGCGAATTACGTGTTTTTAAGGTGTTTTGCAGTAACTTCTATAGTTCAAACCGGCACTCTAGCTGCGCTGGCGAGTGCACCACGAAGTGCCTCCAAAAGGTTGTATTCACTAAAAAACTATAGGTAGAATATGTTTCGAAAGATACATGCAAAATCGTCGTTTCAGGCCGTGAAACGCTCAAATATGATGTAAAAACTGTTTATCAAAACATGTCTCCAAAACACTTGAAAATGCGTTTTCTAAGCGAATTACGTGTTTTTAAGGTGTTTTGCAGTAACTTGTTTATTGCAAATCGGCACTCTAGCTGCGCTGGCGAGTGCACCACGGAGTGCCTCTAAAAGTTTGTATTCACTAAAAAACAGTGTATTTTGGCTTATTGTACCCTAAATAAAATAGTTCCATCGAAACTACAGATAGAATATGTTTCCAAAGATACATGCAAAATCGTCGTTTCAGACCGTGAAAAGCTCAAATATGATGTAAAAACTGTTTCTCAAAACATGTCTCCAAATCACTTGAAAATGCGTTTTCTAAGCGAATTACGTGTTTTTAAGGTGTTTTGCAGTAACTTTTATAGTTCAAATCGGCACTCTAGCTGCGCTGGCGAGTGCACCACGGAGTGCCCCCAAAACCTTGTATTCACTAAAAATCAGTGTATTTTGTCTTATTGTAGCATAAATAACCTAGTTCCATCGAAACTACAGGTAGAATATGTTTCGAAAGATACATGCAAAATCGTCGTTTCAGACCGTGAAACGCTCAAAATATGATGTAAAAACTGTTTCTCAAACCTTGTCTCCAAATCACTTGAAAATGCGTTTTCTAAGCGAATTACGTGCTTTTAAGGTGTTTTGCAGTAACTTCTATAGTTCAAATCGGCACTCTAGCTGCGCTGGCGACTGCACCACGGAGTGCCTACAAAAGTTTGTATTCACTAAAAAACAGTGTATTTTGTCTTATTGTACTCTAAATAACCTAGTTCCATCGAAACTACAGGTAGAATATGTTTCCAAAGATACATGCAAAATCGTCGTTTCAGACCGTGAACGCTCAAATATGATCTAAAACCTGTTTCTCAAAACATGTCTCCAAATCACTTGAAAATGCGTTTTCAAAGCGAATTACGTCTTTTTAAGGTGTTTTGCAGTAACTTCTATAGTTCTAATCGGCACTCTAGCTGCGCTGGCGAGTGCACCACGGAGTGCCTCCAAAAGGTTGTATTCACTAAAAAACAGTGTATTTTGTCTTATTGTTCCCTAAATAACCTAGTTCCATCGAAACTACAGGTAGAATATGTTTCGAAAGATACATGCAAAATCGTCGTTTCAGGCCGTGAAACGCTCAAATATGATGTAAAAACTGTTTCTCAAAACATGTCTCCAAATCACTTGAAAATGCGTTTTCTAAGCGAATTACGTGCTTTTAAGGTGTTTTGCAGTAACTTCTATAGTTCAAATCGGCACTCTAGCTGCGCTGGCGAGTGCACCACGGAGTGCCTCCAAAAGTTTGTATTCACTAAAAAACAGTGTATTTTGGCTTATTGTACCCTAAATAACCTAGTTCCATCGAAACTACAGGTAGAATATGTTTCCAAAGATACATGCAAAATCGTCGTTTCAGACCGTGAAACACTCAAATATGATGTAAAAACTTTTTCTCAAAACATGTCTTCAAATCACTTGAAAATGCGTTTTCTAAGCGAATTACGTGTTTTTAAGGTGTTTTGCAGTAACTTCTATAGTTCAAATCGGCACTCTAGCTGCGCTGGCGAGTGCACCACGTAGTGCCCCCAAAACCTTGTATTCACTAAAAATCAGTGTATTTTGTCTTATTGTAGTATAAATAACCCAGTTCCATCGAAACTACAGGTAGAATATGTTTCCAAAGATACATGCAAAATCGTCGTTTCAGACCGTGAAACGCTCAAATATGATGTAAAAACTGTTTCTCAAAACATGTCTCCAAATCACTTGAAATTGTGTTTTCTAAGCGAATTACGTGTTTTGAAAGTGTTTTGCAGTAACTTCTATAGTTCAAATCGGCACTCTAGCTGCGCTGGCGAGTGCACCACGAAGTGCCTCCAAAAGGTTATATTCACTAAAAAACAGTGTATTTTGGCTTATTGTACTCTAAATAACCTAGGTCCATCGAAACTACAGGTAGAATATGTTTCCAAAAATACATGCAAAATCGTCGTTTCAGACCGTGAAACGCTCAAATATGATGTAAAAACTGTTTCTCAAAACATGTCTCCAAATCACTTGAAAATGCGTTTTCTAAGCGAATTACGTGTTTTTAAGGTGTTTTGCAGTAACTTCTATAGTTCAAATCGGCACTCTAGCTGCGCTGGCGAGTGCACCACGGAGTGCCCCCAAAACCTTGTATTCACTAAACATCAGTGTATTTTGTCTTATTGTAGCATAAATAACCTAGTTCCATCGAAACTACAGGTAGAATATGTTTCGAAAGATACATGCAAAATCGTCGTTTCAGGCCGTGAAACGCTCAAATATGATGTAAAAACTGTTTCTCAAAACATGTCTCCAAATCACTTGAAAATGCGTTTTCTAAGCGAATTACGTGCTTTTAATGTGTTTTGTAGTAACTTCTATAGTTCAAATCGGCACTCTAGCTGCGCTGGCGAGTGCACCACGGAGTGCCTCCAAAAGTTTGTATTCACTAAAAAACAGTGTATTTTGGCTTATTGTACCCTAAATAACCTAGTTCCAACGAAACTACAGGTAGAATATGTTTCCAAAGATACATGCAAAATCGTCGTTTCAGACCGTGAAATGCTCAAATATGATGTTAAACTGTTTCTTAAAACATGTCTCCAAATCACTTGAAAATGCGTTTTCTAAGCGAATTACGAGCTTTTAAGGTGTTTTGCAGTAACTTCTATAGTTCAAATCGGCACTCTAGCTGCGCTGGCGAGTGCACCACGGAGTGCCTCCAAAAGGTTGTATTCACTAAAAAACAGTGTATTTTGTCTTATTGTACCCTAAATAACCTAGTTCCATCGAAACTACAAGTAGAATATGTTTCGAAAGATACATACAAAATCATCGTTTCAGGCCGTGAAACGCTCAAATATGATGTAAAAACTGTTTCTCAAAACATGTCTCCAAATCACTTGAAAATGCGTTTTCAAAGCGAATTACGTGTTTTTAAGGTGTTTTGCAGTAACTTCTATAGTTCTAATCGGCACTCTAGCTGCGCTGGCGAGTGCACCACGGAGTGCCCCCAAAACCTTGTATTCACTAAAAATCAGTGTATTTTGTCTTATTGTAGCATAAATAACCTAGTTCCATCGAAACTACAGGTAGAATATGTTTCGAAAGATACATGCAAAATCGTCGTTTCAGACCGTGAAACGCTCAAATATGATGTAAAAACTGTTTCTCAAAACATGTCTCCAAATCACTTGAAAATGCGTTTTCTAAGCGAATTACGTGTTTTGAAAGTGTTTTGCAGTAACTTCTATAGTTCAAATCGGCACTCTAGCTGCGCTGGCGAGTGCACCACGAAGTGCCTCCAAAAGGTTATATTCACTAAAAAACAGTGTATTTTGGCTTATTGTACTCTAAATAACCTAGGTCCATCGAAACTACAGGTAGAATATGTTTCCAAAAATACATGCAAAATCGTCGTTTCAGACCGTGAAACGCTCAAATATGATGTAAAAACTGTTTCTCAAAACATGTCTCCAAATCACTTGAAAATGCGTTTTCTAAGCGAATTACGTGTTTTTAAGGTGTTTTGCAGTAACTTCTATAGTTCAAATCGGCACTCTAGCTGCGCTGGCGAGTGCACCACGGAGTGCCCCCAAAACCTTGTATTCACTAAAAATCAGTGTATTTTGTCTTATTGTAGCATAAATAACCTAGTTCCATCGAAACTACAGGTAGAATATGTTTCGAAAGATACATGCAAAATCGTCGTTTCAGGCCGTGAAACGCTCAAATATGATGTAAAAACTGTTTCTCAAAACATGTCTCCAAATCACTTGAAAATGCGTTTTCTAAGCGAATTACGTGCTTTTAAGGTGTTTTGCAGTAACTTCTATAGTTTAAATCGGCACTCTAGCTGCGCTGGCGAGTGCACCACGTAGTGCCCCCAAAACCTTGTATTCACTAAAAATCAGTGTATTTTGTCTTATTGTAGTATAAATAACCCAGTTCCATCGAAACTACAGGTAGAATATGTTTCCAAAGATACATGCAAAATCGTCGTTTCAGACCGTGAAACGCTCAAATATGATGTAAAAACTGTTTCTCAAAACATGTCTCCAAATCACTTGAAATTGTGTTTTCTAAGCGAATTACGTGTTTTTAAGGTGTTTTGCAGTAACTTCTATAGTTCAAATCGGCACTCTAGCTGCGCTGGCGAGTGCACCACGAAGTGCCTCCAAAAGGTTATATTCACTAAAAAACAGTGTATTTTGGCTTATTGTACTCTAAATAACCTAGTTCCATCGAAACTACAGGTAGAATATGTTTCCAAAAATACATGCAAAATCGTCGTTTCAGACCGTGAAACGCTCAAATATGATGTAAAAACTGTTTCTCAAAACATGTCTCCAAATCACTTGAAAATGCGTTTTCTAAGCGAATTACGTGTTTTTAAGGTGTTTTGCAGTAACTTCTATAGTTCAAATCGGCACTCTAGCTGCGCTGGCGAGTGCACCACGGAGTGCCCCCAAAACCTTGTATTCACTAAAAATCAGTGTATTTTGTCTTATTGTAGCATAAATAACCTAGTTCCATCGAAACTACAGGTAGAATATGTTTCGAAAGATACATGCAAAATCGTCGTTACAGGCCGTGAAACGCTCAAATATGATGTAAAAACTGTTTCTCAAAACATGTCTCCAAATCACTTGAAAATGCGTTTTCTAAGCGAATTACGTGCTTTTAAGGTATTTTGCAGTAACTTCTATAGTTCAAATCGGCACTCTAGCTGCGCTGGCGAGTGCACCACGGAGGGCCCCCAAAACCTTGTATTCACTAAAAATTAGTGTATTTTGTCTTATTGTAGCCTAAATAACCTAGTTCCATCGAAACTACAGGTAGAATATGTTTCGAAAGATACATGCAAAATCGTCGTTTCAGGCCGTGAAACGCTCAAATATGATGTAAAAACTGTTTCTCAAAACATGTCTCCAAATCACTTGAAAATGCGTTTTCTAAGCGAATTACGTGCTTTTAAGGTGTTTTGCAGTAACTTCTATAGTTCAAATCGGCACTCTAGCTGCGCTGGCGAGTGCACCACGGAGTGCCTCCAAAAGTTTGTATTCACTAAAAAACAGTGTATTTTGGCTTATTGAACCCTAATTAACCTAGTTCCATCGAAACTACAGGTAGAATATGTTTCCAAAGATACATGCAAAATCGTCGTTTCAGACCGTGAAATGCTCAAATATGATGTTAAACTGTTTCTTAAAACATGTCTCCAAATCACTTGAAAATGCGTTTTCTAAGCGAATTACGAGCTTTTAAGGTGTTTTGCAGTAACTTCTATAGTTCAAACGGCACTCTAGATGCGCTGGCGAGTGCACCACGGAGTGCCTCCAAAAGGTTGTATTCACTAAAAAACAGTGTATTTTGTCTTATTGTACCCTAAATAACCTAGTTCCATCGAAACTACAAGTAGAATATGTTTCGAAAGATACATACAAATCATCGTTTCAGGCCGTGAAACGCTCAAATATGATGTAAAAACTGTTTCTCAAAACATGTCTCCAAATAACTTGAAAATGCGTTATCTAAGCGAATTACGTGCTTTTAAGGTGTTTTGCAGTAAATTCTATAGTTGAAATCGGCACTCTAGCTGCGCTGGCGAGTGCACCACGGAGTGCCTCCAACAGTTTGTTTTCACTAAAAAACAGTGTATTTTGGCTTATTGTACCCTAAATACCTAGTTCCATCGAAACTACAGGTAGAATATGTTTCCAAAAATACATGCAAAATCGTCGTTTCAGACCGTGAAACGCTCAAATATGATGTGAAAACTGTTTCTCAAAACATGTCTCCAAATCACTTGAAAATGCGTTTTGTAAGCGAATTACGTGTTTTTAAGGTGTTTTGCAGTAACTTGTTTAGTGCAAATCGGCACTCTAGCTGCGCTGGCGAGTGCACCACGGAGCGCCTCCAAAAGGTTGTATTCCCTAAAAAACAGTGTATTTTGTCTTATTGTACCCTAAATAACCTAGTTCCATCGAAACTACAGGTAGAATATGTTTCGAAAGATACATGCAAAATCGTCGTTTCAGGCCGTGAAACGCTCAAATATGATGTAAAAACTGTTTCTCAAAACATGTCTCCAAATCACTTGAAAATGCGTTTTGTAAGCGAATTACGTGCTTTTAAGGTGTTTTGCAGTAACTTCTATAGTTCAAATCGGCACTCTTGCTGCGCTGGCGAGTGCACCACGGAGTGCCCCCAAAACCTTGTATTCACTAAAAATCAGTGTATTTTGTCTTATTGTAGCATAAATAACCTAGTTCCATCGAAACTACAGGTAGAATATGTTTCCAAAAATACATGCAAAATCGTCGTTTCAGGCCGTGAAACGCTCAAATATGATGTAAAAACTGTTTCTCAAAGCAGATCTCCAATGCGTTTTCTAAGCGAATTACGTGTTTTTAAAGTGTTTTGCAGTATCTTCTATAGTTCAAACCGCACTCTAGCTGCGCTGGCGAGTGCACCACGAAGTGCCTCCAAAAGGTTGTATTCACTAAAAACCTATAGGTAGAATATGTTTCGAAAGATACATGCAAATCGTCGTTTCAGGCCGTGAAACGCTCAAATATGATGTAAAAACTGTTTCTCAAAACATGTCTCCAAAACACTTGAAAATGCGTTTTCTAAGCGAATTACATGTTTTTAAGGTGTTTTGCAGTAACTTGTTTAGTGCAAATCGGCACTCTAGCTGCGCTGGCGAGTGCACCACGGAGTGCCTCTAAAAGTTTGTATTCACTAAAAAACAGTGTATTTTGGCTTATTGTACCCTAAATAAAATAGTTCCATCGAAACTACAGGTAGAATATGTTTCCAAAGATACATGCAAAATCGTCGTTTCAGACCTTGAAACGCTCAAATATGATGTAAAAACTGTTTCTCAAAACATGTCTCCAAATCACTTGAAAATGCGTTTTCTAAGCGAATTACGTGTTTTTAAGGTGTTTTGCAGTAACTTTTATAGTTTCAAATCGGCACTCTAGCTGCGCTGGCGAGTGCACCACGGAGTGCCCCCAAAACTTGTATTCACTAAAATCAGTGTATTTTGTCTTATTGTAGCATAAATAACCTAGGTCCATCGAAACTACAGGTAGAATATGTTTCGAAAGATACATGCAAAATCGTCGTTTCAGACCGTGAAACGCTCAAAATATGATGTAAAAACTGTTTCTCAAAACATGTCTCCAAATCACTTGAAAATGCGTTTTCTAAGCAAATTACGTCTTTTAAGGTGTTTTGCAGTAACTTCTATAGTTCAAATCGGCACTCTAGCTGCGCTGGCGACTGCACCACGGAGTGCCTACAAAAGTTTGTATTCACTAAAAAACAGTGTATTTTGTCTTATTGTACCCTAAATAACCTAGTTCCATCGAAACTACAGGTAGAATATGTTTCCAAAGATACATGCAAAATCGTCGTTTCAGACCGTGAACGCTCAAATATGATCTAAAACTGTTTCTCAAAACATGTCTCCAAATCACTTGAAAATGCGTTTTCAAAGCGAATTACGTGTTTTTAAGGTGTTTTGCAGTAACTTCTATAGTTCTAATCGGCACTCTAGCTGCGCTGGCGAGTGCACCACGGAGTGCCCCCAAAACCTTGTATTCACTAAAAATCAGTGTATTTTGTCTTATTGTAGCATAAATAACCTAGTTCCATCGAAACTACAGGTAGAATATGTTTCGAAAGATACATGCAAAATCGTCGTTTCAGACCGTGAAACGCTCAAATATGATGTAAAAACTGTTTCTCAAAACATGTCTCCAAATCACTTGAAAATGCGTTTCTAAGCGAATTACGTGTTTTTAAGGTGTTTTGCAGTAACTTCTATAGTTCAAATCGGCACTCTAGCTGCGCTG
>CAUJCB010000739.1:0-29000 GCA_963082715.1 Harpalus rubripes
TACCTGTAGATTCGATGGTACTAGGTTATTTATGCTACAATAACACAAAATACACTGATTTTTAGTGAATACAAGGTTTTGGAGGCACTCCGTGGTGCACTCGCCAGCGCAGCTAGTGCCGATTTGAACCATAGAAGTTACTGCAAAACACCTTAAAAACACGTAATTCGCTTAGAAAACGCATTTTCAAATGATTTGGAGACATGTTTTGAGAAACAGTTTTTACATCATAATTGAGCGTTTCACGGTCTGAAACGACGATTTTGCATGTATCTTTGGAAACATATTCTACCTGTAGTTTCGATGAAACTAAGTTATTTAGGGTACAATAAGACAAAATACACTGATTTTTAGTGAATACAACCTTTTGGAGGCACTCCGTGGTGCACTCGCCAGCGCAGCTAGAGTGCCGATTTGAACTATAGAAGTTACTGCAAAACACCTTAAAAACACGTAATTCGCTTAGAAAACGCATTTTCAAGTGATTTGGAGACATGTTTTGAGAAACAGTTTTTGCTTCATATTTGGGCGTTTCACGGTCTGAAACGACGATTTTGCATGTATCTTTGGAATCATATTCTACCTGTAGTTTCGATGGAACTAGGTTATTTATGCTACAATAACACAAACTACATTGATTTTTAGTGATTACAAGGTTTTGGGGGCACTCCGTGGTGCACTCGCCAGCGCAGCTAGAGTGCCGATTTGAACTATAGAAGTTACTGCAAAACACCTTAAAAACACGTAATTCTTTTAGCAAAGGCATTTTTGTGTGATTTGGAGACATGATTTGAGAAACAGTTTTTACATCATATTTGAGCGTTTCACGGTCTGAAACCACGATTTTGCATGTATCTTTGGAATCATATTCTACCTGTAGTTTCGATGAAACTAGGTTATTTATGTTACAATAACACAAAATACACTGATTTTTAGTGAATACAAGGTTTTGGAGGCACTCCGTGGTGCACTCGCCAGCGCAGCTAGAGTGTTGATTTGAACTATAGAAGTTACTGCACAACACCTTAAAAACACGTAATTCGCTTAGAAAACGCATTTTCAAGTGATTTGGAGACATGTTTTGAGAAACAGTTTTTACATCATATATGCGCGTTTCACGGTCTGAAACGACGATTTTGCATGTATCTTTGGAAACATATTCTACATGTAGTTTCGATGGAACTAGGTTATTAAGGGTACAATAAGACAAAATACACTGTTTTTTAGTAAATACATCCTTTTGGAGGCACTCCGTGGTGCACCCGCCAGCGCAGCTAGAGTGCCGATTTGAACTATAGAAGTTACTGCAAAACACCTTAAAAACACGTAATTCACTTAGAAAACGCATTTTCAAGTGATTTGGAGACATGTTTTGAGAAACAGATTTTACATCATATTTGAGCGTTTCACGGTCTGAAACGACGATTTTGCATGTATCTTTGGAAACATATTCTACCTGTAGTTTCGATGGAAATAGGTTATTTAGGGTACATTAAGACAAAATAAACTGTTTTTAAGTGAATACAACCTTTTGGAGGCACTCCGTGGTGCACTCGCCAGCGCAGCTAGAGTGCCGATTTAAACTATAGAAGTTACTGCAAAACACCTTAAAAACACGTAATTCGCTTAGAAAACGCATTTTCAAGTGATTTGGAGACATGTTTTGAGAAACAGTTTTTACATCATATTTGAGCGTTTCACGGTCTGAAACGACGATTTTGCATGTATCTTTGGAATCATATTCAACCTGTAGTTTTGATGGAACTAGGTTATTTATGCTACAATAACACAAAATACACTGATTTTTTGTGAATTCAAGGTTTTGGAGGCACTCCGTGGTGCACTCGCCAGCGCAGCTAGAGTGCCGATTTGAAAAATAGAAGTTACTGCAAAACGCCTTAGAAACACATAATTCGCTTAGAAAACGCATTTTCAAGTGATTTGGAGACATGTTTTGAGAAACAGTTTTTACATCATTTTTGCGCGTTTCACGGTCTGTAACGACGATTTTGCAGGAATCTTTGGAAACAGATTCTACCTGTACTTTCGATGGAACTAGGTTATTTAGGGTACAATAAGACAAAATACACTGTTTTTAGTGAATACAACCTTTTGGAGGCACTCAGTGGTGCACTCGCCAGCGCAGCTAGAGTGCCGATTTAAACTATAGAAGTTACTGCAAAACACCTTAAAAACACGTAATTCACTTAGAAAACGCATATTCAAGTGATTTGGAGACATGTTTTGAGAAACAGTTTTTACATCATATTTGAGCGTTTCACGGTCTGAAACGACGATTTTGCATGTATCTTTGGAATCATATTCTACCTGTAGTTTCGACGGAACTAGGTTATTTAGGGTACAATAAGACAAAATACACTGTTTTTAGTGAATACAACCTTTTGGAGGCACTCAGTGGTGCACTCGCCAGCGCAGCTAGAGTGCCGATTTGAACTATAGAAGTTACTGCAAAACACCTTAAAAACACGCAATTCGCTTAGAAAACGCATTTTCAAGTGATTTGGAGACATGTTTTGAGAAACAGTTTTTACATCATATTTGAGCGTTTCACGGTCTGAAACGACGATTTTGCATGTGTCTTTGGAATCATATTCTACCTGTAGTTTCGATGGAACTAGGTTATTTATGCTACTGTAACACAAAATACATTGATTTTTAGTGAATACAAGGTTTTGGAGGCACTCCGTGGTGCACTCGCCAGCGCAGCTAGAGTGCCGATTTGAACTATAGAAGTTACTGCAAAACACCTTAAAAACACGTAATTCGCTTAGAAAACGCATTCTCAAGTGATTTGGAGACATGTTTTGAGAAACAGTTTTTACATCATATTTGAGCGTTTCACGGTCTGAAACGACGATTTTGCATGTATCTTTGGAAACATATTCTACCTGTAGTTTCGATGGAACTAGGTTATTTAGGGTACAATAAGACAAAATACACAGATTTTTAGTGAATACAAGGTTTTGGAGGCACTCCGTGGTGCACTCGCCAGCGCAGATAGAGTGCCGATTTGCACTATAGAAGTTACTGCAAAACACCTTAAAAACACGTAATTCGCTTAGAAAACGCATTTTCAAGTGATTTGGAGACATGTTTTGAGAAACAGTTTTTACATCATATTTGAGCGTTTCACGGTCTGAAACGACGATTTTGCATGTATCTTTGGAAACATATTCTACCTGTAGTTTCGATGGAACTAGGATATTTAGGGTACAATAAGACAAAATACACTGTTTTTTAGTGAATACAACCTTTTGAAGGCACGCCGTGGTGCACTCGCCAGCGCAGCTAGAGTGCCGATTTGAACTATAGAAGTTACTGCAAAATACCTTAAAAACACGTAATTCGCTTAGAAAACGTATTTTCAAGTGATTTGGAGACATGTTTTGAGAAACAGTTTTTACATCATATTTGAGCGTTTCACGGTCTGAAACGAAAATTTTGCATGTATCTTTGGAATTATATTCTACCTGTAGATTCGATGGTACTAGGTTATTTATGCTACAATAACACAAAATACACTGATTTTTAGTGAATACAAGGTTTTGGAGGCACTCCGTGGTGCACTCGCCAGCGCAGCTAGTGCCAATTTGAACTATAGAAGTTACTGCAAAACACCTTAAAAACACGTAATTCGCTTAGAAAACGCATTTTCAAATGATTTGGAGACATGTTTTGAGAAACAGTTTTTACATCATAATTGAGCGTTTCACGGTCTGAAACGACGATTTTGCATGTATCTTTGGAAACATATTCTACCTGTAGTTTCGATGAAACTAGGTTATTTAGGGTACAATAAGACAAAATACACTGATTTTTAGTGAATACAACCTTTTGAAGGCACGCCGTGGTGCACTCGCCAGCGCAGCTAGAGTGCCGATTTGAACTATAGAAGTTACTGCAAAACACCTTAAAAACACGTAATTCTTTTAGCAAAGGCATTTTTGTGTGATTTGGAGACATGATTTGAGAAACAGTTTTTACATCATATTTGAGCGTTTCACGGTCTGAAACCACGATTTTGCATGTATCTTTGGAATCATATTCTACCTGTAGTTTCGATGAAACTAGGTTATTTATGTTACAATAACACAAAATACACTGATTTTTAGTGAATACAAGGTTTTGGAGGCACTCCGTGGTGCACTCGCCAGCGCAGCTAGAGTGTTGATTTGAACTATAGAAGTTACTGCACAACACCTTAAAAACACGTATATATATACGGTAATTTTAAATATAGTGAACTGACCTGACTGCATAATTTGCGGTTTTTACCTGTCTCACAACAGGGCGCCGCTGTTCAGTAGGAAGGCCTGTATTTAAGGAAATTCCGAATTAAACTGTACATATAATTAAAAACTAATTTGTACTTAGGCTGGTAAGTTAACTGTATGATTGGAAATACACATAAATAGCCAAACATTGTGTTATGCAGGCATTGTTCGATATTGTCGGTCAGTGTTGGTTGAACGTATTTGAACAGCGAAAATGTGGAGACCTTGGTGTGATGATAGTGCGGCTGAAATTGAAGAAGATAATGATTTTAAAAATAAGCGAGTTCATTTGCCGCGTAAGGCTAAAGAATTAGTATTAAATGTGTACAATACTTTAAAAGAAGATGGTGATAAGTACCCTTTGAAAAAAACTGCTCATTTAACAAAAGTGCCAATTACAACAGTTCAAAAAATAATAAAAAATGGTGTTCATGTCAGGAAAACGCGAAAAGATACGAGTCAGCGAAGAACCCTATCTGATTTTGACTTAGACGTTATTAGAAGAACCGTGTATTCTATGTATGAAGAAAATATATTACCAACCTTAAAAACAGTGCATCAAAGACTGAACGATAATAATACAGGCGTTAATTGTAGTATTTCAACGTTACGAAATGCCTTAAAATCTATGGGGTTTACGTATAAAAAAGTGGATAAACGTAGAGTTTTAATGGAAAGTTATAGGTTGCGACAATGGCGTCATAAGTATTTACTCACTATTAAAAAGTTTAGAGAAGAACAACGACCAATTACATATTTGGACGAAACATGGTACGATACTTATGAAACAGAATCTAAAGGTTGGACCAATGGCAGTGAACAATGCACTGTAAGTGTACCAGCATCGCGTGGAAAACGGTTAATAATTTTAAATGCTGGTTCTGAAAACGGGTGGGTTGATAATTGTAGTTTTCTATCTGCTAAAAATATCCGTCATTGCAACGTTGACTACCACGACAATATGAATGCTGAAGTATTTGAGAAATGGTTCACGGAAAAACTTTTACCGAATTTACCAGCAAACAGCGTTATTGTTATGGATAACGCAAGTTATCATTCCCGACAAATTAATAAAGTTCCCACGCAAAACAACACTAAAGCTGAAATTATCGAATATTTATATAAAAATGATATATATTTTGAAGAAAGCTACAACAAAGCGCAGTTGTTAGAAGTAGTGAAATCAAAACCTGTTGATAAAATTTATTATTGTGATACTGCAGCAGAAAATTTGGGGCATAGTGTTCTTCGATTGCCGCCCTATTACTGTATTTTTAATCCAATTGAGTTAATATGGAGTCAATTGAAAAATGGGATTAGAAAACACAACACTGCACCAACAGTAAGTCATAAAGTAATAGAGACAATCAATTCAGAAATTAATAAAATTACCGCTGAAAACTGGAAGAATTGTGTTCGTCACGTAATTGAAATTGAAAATCAATATCAATTTGTAAATAATACTACAAGTGAGTTAATAATAACAGTAAATACAGGTGAATCGAGTAGTGACAGTGAAACAGAAGGTGAAGACTTTGTAGGTATCGACTGAAAAAATTTTGTTCTTGTAACTTGTATATATTTTGTGATAATTTTACTTGTGTTTTTACTTTTTTATATTTCTCACTTATTTTTTGAGTACATATTGACCATATAATATTTCAGATCATGATTTTGTATCTTGTAAATATTTTGTGTCCACTTTTCTTGTATTTTTACTTTTATGTTTTAGGTTATGCTTATGTTAATTTTTTGACAACATATTAACTATGTGATATTTAGTTACCTAAGTAGAGTTTACGTTTTTGTACCTTCGTATGGTACATACATATTCTATTTTGTTTTTCATTTTACTTGTATTTTTACTTTTTTATGTTTGTTTTTTTTTTTTGACGTGTTAATCATGTGATAATTAATTAAGTAGTTTTGTACTTATGTTTTGATTCTTATTTTTGTTATATATTTTTGTTTTGTGTAATAAACATTGTTCGCAAGTAAAAATATTAGAATACCTCTCTGTGTTTGTACCTGCTTAAGCTTGGGATAATCCTGTGGTAATGTCATGCTACGAAGTGTACCCAAAAGTCAGTTCACTATATTTATAATATACCTATAATTCGCTTAGAAAACGCATTTTCAAGTGATTTGGAGACATGTTTTGAGAAACAGTTTTTACATCATATATGCGCGTTTCACGGTCTGAAACGACGATTTTGCATGTATCTTTGGAAACATATTCTACATGTAGTTTCGATGGAACTAGGTTATTAAGGGTACAATAAGACAAAATACACTGTTTTTTAGTGAATACATCCTTTTGGAGGCACTCCGTGGTGCACCCGCCAGCGCAGCTAGAGTGCCGATTTGAACTATAGAAGTTACTGCAAAACACCTTAAAAACACGTAATTCACTTAGAAAACGCATTTTCAAGTGATTTGGAGACATGTTTTGAGAAACAGATTTTACATCATATTTGAGCGTTTCACGGTCTGAAACGACGATTTTGCATGTATCTTTGGAAACATATTCTACCTGTAGTTTCGATGGAAATAGGTTATTTAGGGTACATTAAGACAAAATAAACTGTTTTTAAGTGAATACAACCTTTTGGAGGCACTCCGTGGTGCACTCGCCAGCGCAGCTAGAGTGCCGATTTAAACTATAGAAGTTACTGCAAAACATCTTAAAAACACGTAATTCGCTTAGAAAACGCATTTTCAAGTGATTTGGAGACATGTTTTGAGAAACAGTTTTTACATCATATTTGAGCGTTTCACGGTCTGAAACGACGATTTTGCATGTATCTTTGGAATCATATTCTACCTGTAGTTTTTATGGAACTAGGTTATTTATGCTACAATAACACTAAATACACTGATTTTTTGTGAATTCAAGGTTTTGGAGGCACTCCGTGGTGCACTCGCCAGCGCAGCTAGAGTGCCGATTTAAACTATAGAAGTTACTGCAAAACACCTTAAAAACACGTAATTCACTTAGACAACGCATATTCAAGTGATTTGGAGACATGTTTTGAGAAACAGTTTTTACATCATATTTGAGCGTTTCACGGTCTGAAACGACGATTTTGCATGTATCTTTGGAAACATATTCTACCTGTAGTTTCGATGGAACTAGGTTATTTAGGGTACAATAAGACAAAATACAATGTTTTTAGTGAATACAACCTTTTGGAGGCACTCAGTGGTGCACTCGCCAGCGCAGCTAGAGTGCCGATTTGAACTATAGAAGTTACTGCAAAACACCTTAAAAACACGCAATTCGCTTAGAAAACGCATTTTCAAGTGATTTGGAGACATGTTTTGAGAAACAGTTTTTACATCATATTTGAGCGTTTCACGGTCTGAAACGACGATTTTGCATGTGTCTTTGGAATCATATTCTACCTGTAGTTTCGATGGAACTAGGTTATTTATGTTACTGTAACACAAAATACATTGATTTTTAGTGAATACAAGGTTTTGGAGGCACTCCGTGGTGCACTCGCCAGCGCAGCTAGAGTGCCGATTTGAACTATAGAAGTTACTGCAAAACACCTTAGAAACACGTAATTCGCTTAGAAAACGCATTTTCAAGTGTTTTGGAGACATGTTTTGAGAAACAGTTTTTACATCATATTTGAGCGTTTCACGGTCTGAAACGACGATTTTGCATGTGTCTTTGGAATCATATTCTACCAGTAGTTTTGATGGAACTAGGTTATTTATGCTACTATAACACAAAATACATTGATTTTTAGTGAATACAAGGTTTTGGAGGCACTCCGTGGTGCACTCGCCAGCGCAGCTAGAGTGCCGATTTGAACTATAGAAGTTACTGCAAAACACCTTAGAAACACGTAATTCGCTTAGAAAACGCATTTTCAAGTGTTTTGGAGACATGTTTTGAGAAACAGTTTTTACATCATATTTGAGCGTTTCACGGTCTGAAACGACGATTTTGCATGTATCTTTGGAATCATATTCTACCTATAGTTTCGATGGAACTAGGTTATTTATGC
Source organism: Harpalus rubripes (assembly GCA_963082715.1). Classification (NCBI taxonomy): domain Eukaryota; kingdom Metazoa; phylum Arthropoda; class Insecta; order Coleoptera; family Carabidae; genus Harpalus; species Harpalus rubripes. The sequence goes on from CAUJCB010000739.1 coordinate 8,315, forward strand.
TATAATAACACAAAATACACTGATTTTTAGTGAATACAAGGTTTTGGAGGCACTCCGTGGTGCACTCGCCAGCGCAGCTAGAGTGCCGATTTGAACTATAGAAGTTACTGCAAAACACCTTAAAAACACGTTATTCGCTTAGAAAACGCATTTTCAAGTGATTTGGAGACATGTTTTAAAAAACAGTTTTTACATCATATTTGAGCGTTTCACGGTCTGAAACGACGATTTTGCATGTGTCTTTGGAATCATATTCTACCTGTAGTTTCGATGGAACTAGGTTATTTATGCTACTATAACACAAAATACATTGATTTTTAGTGAATACAAGGTTTTGGAGGCACTCCGTGGTGCACTCGCCAGCGCAGCTAGAGTGCCAATTTGAACTATAGAAGTTACTGCAAAACACCTTAAAAACACGTAATTCGCTTAGAAAACGCATTTTCAAGTGATTTGGAGACATGTTTTGAGAAACAGTTTTTACATCATATTTGAGCGTTTCACGGTCTGAAACGACGATTTTGCATGTATCTTTGGAAACATATTCTACCTGTAGTTTCGATGGAACTAGGTTATTTAGGGTACAATAAGACAAAATACACTGTTTTTTAGTGAATACAACCTTTTGGAGGCACTCCGTGGTGCACTCGCCAGCGCAGCTAGAGTGCCGTTTTGAACTATAGAAGTTACTGCAAAACACCTTAAAAACACGTAATTCGCTTAGACAACGCATTTTCAAGTGATTTGGAGACATGTTTTGAGAAACAGTTTTTACATCATATTTGAGCGTTTCACGGTCTGAAACGACGATTTTGCATGTATCATTGGAACATATTCTACCTTTAGTTTCGAAGGAACTAGGTTATTTATGCTACAATAACACAAAATACACTGATTTTTAGTGAATACAAGGTTTTGGAGGCACTTCGTGGTGCACTCGCCAGCGCAGCTAGAGTGCCGATTTGAACTATAGATGTTACTGCAAAACACCTTTAAAACACGTAATTCTCTTAGCAAACGCATTTTCAAGTGATTTGGAGACATGTTTTGAGAAACAGTTTTTACATCATATTTGAGCGTTTCACGGTCTGAAACGACGATTTTGCATGTATCTTTGGAATCATATTCTACCTATAGTTTCGATGGAACTAGGTTATTCATGCTACAATAACACAAAATACACTGATTTTTAGTGAATACAAGGTTTTGTAGGCACTCCGTGGTGCACTCGCCAGCGCAGCTAGAGTGCCGATTTGAACTATAGAAGTTACTGCAAAACACCTTAAAAACACGTAATTCGCTTAGAAAACGCATTTTCAAGTGATTTGGAGACATTTTTTGAGAAACAGTTTTTACATCATATTTGAGCGTTTCACGGTCTGAAACGACGATTTTGCATGTATCTTTGGAAACATATTCTACCTGTAGTTTCGATGGAACTAGGTTATTTAGGGTACAATAAGACAAAATACACTGTTTTTTAGTGAATACAACCTTTTGGAGGCACTCCGTGGTGCATTCGCCAGCGCAGCTAGAGTGCCGATTTAAACTATAGAAGTTACTGCAAAACACCTTTAAACACGTAATTCGCTTAGAAAACGCATTTTCAAGTGTTTTGGAGACATGTTTTGAGAAACAGTTTTTACATCATATTTGAGCGTTTCACGGTCTGAAACGACGATTTTGCATGTGTCTTTGGAATCATATTCTACCTGTAGTTTCGATGGAACTAGGTTATTTATGCTACTATAACACAAAATACATTGATTTTTAGTGAATACAAGGTTTTGGAGGCACTCCGTGGTGCACTCGCCAGCGCAGCTAGAGTGCCGTTTTGAACTATAGAAGTTACTGCATAACACCTTAAAAACACGTAATTCGCTTAGAAAACACATTTTCAAGTGATTTGAAGACATATTTTGAGAAACAGTTTTTACATCATATTTGAGCGTTTCGCGGTCTGAAACGACGATTTTGCATGTATCTTTGGAATCATATTCTACCTTTAGTTTCGATGGAACTAGGTTATTTATGCTACAATAACACAAAATACACTGATTTTTAGTGAATACAAGGTTTTGGAGGCACTTCGTGGTGCACTCGCCAGCGCAGCTAAAGTGCCGATTTGAACTATAGAAGTTACTGCAAAACACCTTAAAAACACGTAATTCTCTTAGCAAACGCATTTTCAAGTGATTTGGAGACATGTTTTGAGAAACAGTTTTTACATCATATTTGAGCGTTTCACGGTCTGAAACGACGATTTTGCATGTATCTTTGGAATCATATTCTACCTATAGTTTCGATGAAACTAGGTTATTTATGCTATAATAACACAAAATACACTGATTTTTAGTGAATACAAGGTTTTGGAGGCACTCCGTGGTGCACTCGCCAGCGCAGGTAGAGTGCCGATTTGAACTATAGAAGTTACTGCAAAACACCTTAAAAACACGTAATTCGCTTAGAAAACGCATTTTCAAGTGATTTGGAGACATGTTTTAAAAAACAGTTTTTACATCATATTTGAGCGTTTCACGGTCTGAAACGACGATTTTGCATGTATCTTTGGAAACATATTCTACCTGTAGTTTCGATGAAACTAGGTTATTTAGGGTACAATAAGACAAAATACACTGTTTTTAGTGAATACAACCTTTAGGAGGCACTCCGTGGTGCACTCGCCAGCGCAGCTAGAGTGCCGATTTGAACTATAGAAGTTACTGCAAAACACCTTAAAAACACGTAATTCGCTTAGAAAACGCATTTTCAAGTGATTTGGAGACATGTTTTGAGAAACAGTTTTTACATCATATTTGAGCGTTTCACGGTCTGAAACGACGATTTTGCATGTATCTTTGGAAACATATTCTACCTGTAGTTTCGATGGAACTAGGTTATTTAGGGTACAATAAGACAAAATACACTGTTTTTTAGTGAATACCACCTTTTGGAGGCACTCCGTGGTGCACTCGCCAGCGCAGCTAGAGTGCCGTTTTGAACTATAGAAGTTACTGCAAAACACCTTAAAAACACGTAATTCGCTTAGACAACGCATTTTCAAGTGATTTGGAGACATGTTTTGAGAAACAGTTTTTACATCATATTTGAGCGTTTCACGGTCTGAAACGACGATTTTGCATGTATCATTGGAACATATTCTACCTTTAGTTTCGATGGAACTAGGTTATTTATGCTACAATAACACAAAATACACTGATTTTTAGTGAATACAAGGTTTTGGAGACACTTCGTGGTGCATTCGCCAGCGCAGCTAGAGTGCCGATTTGAACTATAGACGTTACTGCAAAACACCTTTAAAACACGTAATTCTCTTAGCAAACGCATTTTCAAGTGATTTGGAGACATGTTTTGAGAAACAGTTTTTACATCATATTTGAGCGTTTCACGGTCTGAAACGACGATTTTGCATGTATCTTTGGAATCATATTCTACCTATAGTTTCAAAGGAACTAGGTTATTCATGCTACAATAACACAAAATACACTGATTTTTAGTGAATACAAGGTTTTGTAGGCACTCCGTGGTGCACTCGCCAGCGCAGCTAGAGTGCCAATTTGAACTATAGAAGTTACTGCAAAACACCTTAAAAACACGTAATTCGCTTAGAAAACGCATTTTCAAGTAATTTGGAGACATGTTTTGAGAAACAGTTTTTACATCATATTTGAGCGTTTCACGGTCTGTAACGACGATTTTGCATGTATCTTTGGAAACATATTCTACCTGTAGTTTCGATGGAACTAGGTTATTTAGGGTACAATAAGTCAAAATACACTGTTTTTTAGTGAATACAACCTTTTGGAGGCACTCCGTGGTGCACTCGCCAGCGCAGCTAGAGTGCCGATTTGAACTATAGAAGTTACTGCAAAACACCTTAAAAACACGTAATTCTCTTAGCAAAAGCATTTTCAAGTGATTTGTAGACATGTTTTGAGAAACAGTTTTTACATCATATTTGAGCGTTTCACGGTCTGAAACGACGATTTTGCATGTATCTTTGGAATCATATTCTACCTGTAGTTTCGATGGAACTAGGTTATTTATGCTACAATAACACAAAATGCACTGATTTTTAGTGAATACAAGGTTTTGGAGGCACTCCGTGGTGCACTCGCCAGCGCAGCTAGTGCCGATTTGAACTATAGAAGTTACTGCAAAACACCTTAAAAACACGTAATTCGCTTAGAAAACGCATTTTCAAGTGATTTGGAGACATGTTTTGAGAAACAGTTTTTACATCATAATTGAGCGGTTCACGGGCGGAAACGACGATTTTGCATGTATCTTTGGAAACATATTCTACCTGTAGTTTCGATGAAACTAGGGTATTTAGGGTACAATAAGACAAAATACACTGATTTTAAGTGAATATAACCTTTTGGAGGCACTCCGTGGTGCACTTGCCAGTGCAGCTAGAGTCCCGATTTGAACTATAGAAGTTACTGTAAAACACCTTAAAAACACGTAATTCGCTTAGAAAACGCATTTTCAAGTGATTTGGAGACATGTTTTGAGAAACAGTTTTTACATCATATTTGAGCGTTTCACGGTCTGAAACGACGATTTTGCATGTATCTTTGGAAACATATTCTACTTGTAGTTTCGATGGAACTAGGTTATTTATGCTACAAAAACACAAAATGCACTGATTTTTAGTGAATACAAGGTTTTGGAGGCACTCCGTGGTGCACTCGCCAGCGCAGCTAGTGCCGATTTGAACTATAGAAGTTACTGCAAAACACCTTAAAAACACATAATTCGCTTAGAAAACGCATTTTCAAGTGATTTGGAGACATGTTTTGAGAAACAGTTTTTACATCATAATTGAGCGTTTCACGGGCTGAAACGACGATTTTGCATGTATCTTTGGAAACATATTCTACCTGTAGTTTCGATGAAACTAGGGTATTTGGGGTACAATAAGACAAAATACACTGATTTTAAGTGAATATAACCTTTTGGAGGCACTCCGTGGTGCACTCGCCAGTGCAACTTGAGTGCCGATTTGAACTATAGAAGTTACTGTAAAACACCTTAAAAACACGTAATTCGCTTAGAAAACGCATTTTCAAGTGATTTGGAGACATGTTTTGAAAAACAGTTTTTACATCATATTTGAGCGTTTCACGGCCTGAAACGACGATTTTGCATGTATCTTTGGAAACATATTCTACTTGTAGTTTCGATGGAACTAGGTTATTTAGGGTACAATAAGACAAAATACACTGTTTTTTAGTGAATACAACCTTTTGGAGGCACTCCGTGGTGCACTCGCCATTGCAGCTAGAGTGCCGATTTGAACTATAGAAGTTACTGCAAAACACCTTAAAAACACGTAATTCGCTTAGAAAACGCATTTTCAAGTGATTTGGAGACATGGTTTAAAAAACAGTTTTTACATCATATTTGAGCGTTTCACGGTCTGAAACGACGAATTTGCATGTATCTTTGGAATCATATTCTACCTTTAGTTTCGATGGAACTAGGTTATTTATGCTACAATAACACAAAATACACTGATTTTTAGTGAATACAAGGTTTTGGAGACACTTCGTGGTGCATTCGCCAGCGCAGCTAGAGTGCCGATTTGAACTATAGACGTTACTGCAAAACACCTTTAAAACACGTAATTCTCTTAGCAAACGCATTTTCAAGTGATTTGGAGACATGTTTTGAGAAACAGTTTTTACATCATATTTGAGCGTTTCACGGTCTGAAACGACGATTTTGCATGTATCTTTGGAATCATATTCTACCTATAGTTTCAAAGGAACTAGGTTATTCATGCTACAATAACACAAAATACACTGATTTTTAGTGAATACAAGGTTTTGTAGGCACTCCGTGGTGCACTCGCCAGCGCAGCTAGAGTGCCAATTTGAACTATAGAAGTTACTGCAAAACACCTTAAAAACACGTAATTCGCTTAGAAAACGCATTTTCAAGTAATTTGGAGACATGTTTTGAGAAACAGTTTTTACATCATATTTGAGCGTTTCACGGTCTGTAACGACGATTTTGCATGTATCTTTGGAAACATATTCTACCTGTAGTTTCGATGGAACTAGGTTATTTAGGGTACAATAAGTCAAAATACACTGTTTTTTAGTGAATACAACCTTTTGGAGGCACTCCGTGGTGCACTCGCCAGCGCAGCTAGAGTGCCGATTTGAACTATAGAAGTTACTGCAAAACACCTTAAAAACACGTAATTCTCTTAGCAAAAGCATTTTCAAGTGATTTGTAGACATGTTTTGAGAAACAGTTTTTACATCATATTTGAGCGTTTCACGGTCTGAAACGACGATTTTGCATGTATCTTTGGAATCATATTCTACCTGTAGTTTCGATGGAACTAGGTTATTTATGCTACAATAACACAAAATGCACTGATTTTTAGTGAATACAAGGTTTTGGAGGCACTCCGTGGTGCACTCGCCAGCGCAGCTAGTGCCGATTTGAACTATAGAAGTTACTGCAAAACACCTTAAAAACACGTAATTCGCTTAGAAAACGCATTTTCAAGTGATTTGGAGACATGTTTTGAGAAACAGTTTTTACATCATAATTGAGCGGTTCACGGGCGGAAACGACGATTTTGCATGTATCTTTGGAAACATATTCTACCTGTAGTTTCGATGAAACTAGGGTATTTAGGGTACAATAAGACAAAATACACTGATTTTAAGTGAATATAACCTTTTGGAGGCACTCCGTGGTGCACTCGCCAGTGCAGCTAGAGTCCCGATTTGAACTATAGAAGTTACTGTAAAACACCTTAAAAACACGTAATTCGCTTAGAAAACGCATTTTCAAGTGATTTGGAGACATGTTTTGAGAAACAGTTTTTACATCATATTTGAGCGTTTCACGGTCTGAAACGACGATTTTGCATGTATCTTTGGAAACATATTCTACTTGTAGTTTCGATGGAACTAGGTTATTTATGCTACAAAAACACAAAATGCACTGATTTTTAGTGAATACAAGGTTTTGGAGGCACTCCGTGGTGCACTCGCCAGCGCAGCTAGTGCCGATTTGAACTATAGAAGTTACTGCAAAACACCTTAAAAACACATAATTCGCTTAGAAAACGCATTTTCAAGTGATTTGGAGACATGTTTTGAGAAACAGTTTTTACATCATAATTGAGCGTTTCACGGGCTGAAACGACGATTTTGCATGTAACTTTGGAAACATATTCTACCTGTAGTTTCGATGAAACTAGGGTATTTGGGGTACAATAAGACAAAATACACTGATTTTAAGTGAATATAACCTTTTGGAGGCACTCCGTGGTGCACTCGCCAGTGCAACTTGAGTGCCGATTTGAACTATAGAAGTTACTGTAAAACACCTTAAAAACACGTAATTCGCTTAGAAAACGCATTTTCAAGTGATTTGGAGACATGTTTTGAAAAACAGTTTTTACATCATATTTGAGCGTTTCACGGCCTGAAACGACGATTTTGCATGTATCTTTGGAAACATATTCTACTTGTAGTTTCGATGGAACTAGGTTATTTAGGGTACAATAAGACAAAATACACTGTTTTTTAGTGAATACAACCTTTTGGAGGCACTCCGTGGTGCACTCGCCATTGCAGCTAGAGTGCCGATTTGAACTATAGAAGTTACTGCAAAACACCTTAAAAACACGTAATTCGCTTAGAAAACGCATTTTCAAGTGATTTGGAGACATGGTTTAAAAAACAGTTTTTACATCATATTTGAGCGTTTCACGGTCTGAAACGACGAATTTGCATGTATCTTTGGAATCATATTCTACCTGTAGTTTCGATGAAACTAGGTTATTTATGCTACAATAACACAAAATACACTGATTTTTAGTGAATACGAGGTTTTGGAGGCACTCCGTGGTGCACTCGCCAGCGCAGCTTGAGTGCTGATTTGAACTATAGAAGTTACTGCTAAACACCTTAAAAACACGTAAATCTCTTAGAAAACGCATTTTCAAGTGATTTGGAGACATGTTTTGAGAAACAGTTTTTACATCATATTTGAGCGTTTCACGGTCTGAAACGACAATTTGGATGTATCTTTGGAAACATATTCTACCTGTAGTTTCGATGGAACTAGGTTATTTAGGGTACAATAAGACAAAATACACTGATTTTTAGTGAATACAACCTTTAGGAGGCACTCCGTGGTGCACTCGCCAGCGCAGCTAGAGTGCCGATTTGAACTATAGAAGTTACTGCAAAACACCTTAAAAACACGTAATTCGCTTAGAAAACGCATTCTCAAGTGATTTGGAGACATGTTTTGAGAAACAGTTTTTACATCATATTTGAGTGTTTCACGGTCTGAAACGACGATTTTGCATGTATCTTTGGAATCATATTCTACCTGCAGTTTCGATGGAACTAGGTTATTTATGCTACAATAACACAAAATACACTGATTTTTAGCGAATACAAGGTTTTGGAGGCACTCCGTGGTGCACTCGCCAGCGCAGCTAGAGTGCCGATTTGCACTATAGAAGTTACTGCAAAATACCTTAAAAACACGTAATTCGATTAAAAAACGCATTTTCAAGTGATTTGGAGACATGTTTTGAGAAACAGTTTTTACATCATATTTGAGCGTTTCACGGTCTGAAACGACGATTTTGCATGTATCTTTGGAAACATATTCTACCTGTAGTTTCGATGGAACTAGGTTAATTAGGGTACAATAAGACAAAATACACTGATTTTTAGTGAATACAACCTTTTGGAGGCACTCAGTGGTGCACTCGCCAGCGCAGCTAGAGTGCCGATTTGAACTATAGAAGTTACTGCAAAACACCTTTAAACACGTAATTCGCTTAGAAAACGCATTTTCAAGTGTTTTGGAGACATGTTTTGAGAAACAGTTTTTACATCATATTTGAGCGTTTCACGGTCTGAAACGACGATTTTGCATGTATCTTTGGAATCATATTCTACCTATAGTTTCGATGGAACTAGGTTATTTATGCTATAATAACACAAAATACACTGATTTTTAGTGAATACAAGGTTTTGGAGGCACTCCGTGGTGCACTCGCCAGCGCAGCTAGAGTGCCGATTTGAACTATAGAAGTTACTGCAAAACACCTTAAAAACACGTAATTCGCTTAGAAAACGCATTTTCAAGTGATTTGGAGACATGTTTTAAAAAACAGTTTTTACATCATATTTGAGCGTTTCACGGTCTGAAACGACGATTGCATGTGTCTTTGGAATCATATTCTACCTGTAGTTTCGATGGAACTAGGTTATTTATGCTACTATAACACAAAATACATTGATTTTTAGTGAATACAAGGTTTTGGAGGCACTCCGTGGTGCACTCGCCAGCGCAGCTAGAGTGCCGATTTGAACTATAGAAGTTACTGCAAAACACCTTAAAAACACGTAATTCGCTTAGAAAACGCATTTTCAAGTAATTTGGAGACATGTTTTGAGAAACAGTTTTTACATCATATTTGAGCGTTTCACGGTCTGTAACGACGATTTTGCATGTATCTTTGGAAACATATTCTACCTGTAGTTTCGATGGAACTAGGTTATTTAGGGTACAATAAGTCAAAATACACTGTTTTTTAGTGAATACAACCTTTTGGAGGCACTCCGTGGTGCACTCGCCAGCGCAGCTAGAGTGCCGATTTGAACTATAGAAGTTACTGCAAAACACCTTAAAAACACGTAATTCTCTTAGCAAAAGCATTTTCAAGTGATTTGTAGACATGTTTTGAGAAACAGTTTTTACATCATATTTGAGCGTTTCACGGTCTGAAACGACGATTTTGCATGTATCTTTGGAATCATATTCTACCTGCAGTTTCGATGGAACTAGGTTATTTATGCTACAATAACACAAAATGCACTGATTTTTAGTGAATACAAGGTTTTGGAGGCACTCCGTGGTGCACTCGCCAGCGCAGCTAGTGCCGATTTGAACTATAGAAGTTACTGCAAAACACCTTAAAAACACGTAATTCGCTTAGAAAACGCATTTTCAAGTGATTTGAAAACATGTTTTGAGAAACAGTTTTTACATCATAATTGAGCGTTTCACGGGCTGAAACGACGATTTTGCATGTATCTTTGGAAACATATTCTACCTGTAGTTTCGATGGAACTAGGTTATTTAGGGTACTATAAGACAAAATACACTGTTTTTTAGTGAATACAACTTTTAGAGGTACTCCGTTGTGCACCCGCCAGCGCAGCTAGAGTGCCGATTTGAACTATAGAAGTTACTGCAAGACACCTTAAAAACACGTAATTCGCTTAGAAAACGCATTTTCAAGTGATTTGGAGACATTTTTTGAGAAACAGTTTTTACATCATATTTGAGCGTTTCACTGTCTGAAACGACGATTTTGCATGTATCTTTGGAAACATATTCTACCTGTAGTTTCGATGGAACTAGGATATTTAGGGTACAATAAGACAAAATACACTGTTTTTTAGTGAATACAACCTTTTGAAGGCACGCCGTGGAGCACTCGCCAGCGCAGCTAGAGTGCCGATTTGAACTATAGAAGTTACTGCAAAATACCTTAAAAACACGTAATTCGCTTAGAAAACGTATTTTCAAGTGATTTGGAGACATGTTTTGAGAAACAGTTTTTACATCATATTTGAGCGTTTCACGGTCTGAAACGAAAATTTTGCATGTATCTTTGGAATTATATTCTACCTGTAGATTCGATGGTACTAGGTTATTTATGCTACAATAACACAAAATACACTGATTTTTAGTGAATACAAGGTTTTGGAGGCACTCCGTGGTGCACTCGCCAGCGCAGCTAGTGCCGATTTGAACTATAGAAGTTACTGCAAAACACCTTAAAAACACGTAATTCGCTTAGAAAACGCATTTTCAAATGATTTGGAGACATGTTTTGAGAAACAGTTTTTACATCATAATTGAGCGTTTCACGGTCTGAAACGACGATTTTGCATGTATCTTTGGAAACATATTCTACCTGTAGTTTCGATGAAACTAGGTTATTTAGGGTACAATAAGACAAAATACACTGATTTTTAGTGAATACAACCTTTTGGAGGCACTCCGTGGTGCACTCGCCAGCGCAGCTAGAGTGCCGATTTGAACTATAGAAGTTACTGCAAAACACCTTAAAAACACGTAATTCGCTTAGAAAACGCATTTTCAAGTGATTTGGAGACATGTTTTGAGAAACAGTTTTTGCTTCATATTTGGGCGTTTCACGGTCTGAAACGACGATTTTGCATGTATCTTTGGAATCATATTCTACCTGTAGTTTCGATGGAACTAGGTTATTTATGCTACAATAACACAAACTACATTGATTTTTAGTGATTACAAGGTTTTGGGGGCACTCCGTGGTGCACTCGCCAGCGCAGCTAGAGTGCCGATTTGATCTATAGAAGTTACTGCAAAACACCTTAAAAACACGTAATTCTTTTAGCAAAGGCATTTTTGTGTGATTTGGAGACATGATTTGAGAAACAGTTTTTACATCATATTTGAGCGTTTCACGGTCTGAAACCACGATTTTGCATGTATCTTTGGAATCATATTCTACCTGTAGTTTCGATGAAACTAGGTTATTTATGTTACAATAACACAAAATACACTGATTTTTAGTGAATACAAGGTTTTGGAGGCACTCCGTGGTGCACTCGCCAGCGCAGCTAGAGTGTTGATTTGAACTATAGAAGTTACTGCACAACACCTTAAAAACACGTAATTCGCTTAGAAAACGCATTTTCAAGTGATTTGGAGACATGTTTTGAGAAACAGTTTTTACATCATATATGCGCGTTTCACGGTCTGAAACGACGATTTTGCATGTATCTTTGGAAACATATTCTACATGTAGTTTCGATGGAACTAGGTTATTAAGGGTACAATAAGACAAAATACACTGTTTTTTAGTAAATACATCCTTTTGGAGGCACTCCGTGGTGCACCCGCCAGCGCAGCTAGAGTGCCGATTTGAACTATAGAAGTTACTGCAAAACACCTTAAAAACACGTAATTCACTTAGAAAACGCATTTTCAAGTGATTTGGAGACATGTTTTGAGAAACAGATTTTACATCATATTTGAGCGTTTCACGGTCTGAAACGACGATTTTGCATGTATCTTTGGAAACATATTCTACCTGTAGTTTCGATGGAAATAGGTTATTTAGGGTACATTAAGACAAAATAAACTGTTTTTAAGTGAATACAACCTTTTGGAGGCACTCCGTGGTGCACTCGCCAGCGCAGCTAGAGTGCCGATTTAAACTATAGAAGTTACTGCAAAACACCTTAAAAACACGTAATTCGCTTAGAAAACGCATTTTCAAGTGATTTGGAGACATGTTTTGAGAAACAGTTTTTACATCATATTTGAGCGTTTCACGGTCTGAAACGACGATTTTGCATGTATCTTTGGAATCATATTCAACCTGTAGTTTTGATGGAACTAGGTTATTTATGCTACAATAACACAAAATACACTGATTTTTTGTGAATTCAAGGTTCTGGAGGCACTCCGTGGTGCACTCGCCAGCGCAGCTAGAGTGCCGATTTGAAAAATAGAAGTTACTGCAAAACGCCTTAGAAACACATAATTCGCTTAGAAAACGCATTTTCAAGTGATTTGGAGACATGTTTTGAGAAACAGTTTTTACATCATTTTTGCGCGTTTCACGGTCTGTAACGACGATTTTGCAGGAATCTTTGGAAACAGATTCTACCTGTACTTTCGATGGAACTAGGTTATTTAGGGTACAATAAGACAAAATACACTGTTTTTAGTGAATACAATCTTTTGGAGGCACTCAGTGGTGCACTCGCCAGCGCAGCTAGAGTGCCGATTTAAACTATAGAAGTTACTGCAAAACACCTTAAAAACACGTAATTCACTTAGAAAACGCATATTCAAGTGATTTGGAGACATGTTTTGAGAAACAGTTTTTACATCATATTTGAGCGTTTCACGGTCTGAAACGACGATTTTGCATGTATCTTTGGAAACATATTCTACCTGTAGTTTCGACGGAACTAGGTTATTTAGGGTACAATAAGACAAAATACACTGTTTTTAGTGAATACAACCTTTTGGAGGCACTCAGTGGTGCACTCGCCAGCGCAGCTAGAGTGCCGATTTGAACTATAGAAGTTACTGCAAAACACCTTAAAAACACGCAATTCGCTTAGAAAACGCATTTTCAAGTGATTTGGAGACATGTTTTGAGAAACAGTTTTTACATCATATTTGAGCGTTTCACGGTCTGAAACGACGATTTTGCATGTGTCTTTGGAATCATATTCTACCTGTAGTTTCGATGGAACTAGGTTATTTATGCTACTGTAACACAAAATACATTGATTTTTAGTGAATACAAGGTTTTGGAGGCACTCCGTGGTGCACTCGCCAGCGCAGCTAGAGTGCCGATTTGAACTATAGAAATTACTGCAAAACACCTTAAAAACACGTAATTCGCTTAGAAAACGCATTTTCAAGTGATTTGGAGACATGTTTTGAGAAACAGTTTTTACATCATATTAGAGCGTTTCACGGTCTGAAACGACGATTTTGCATGTATCTTTGGAAACATATTCTACCTGTAGTTTCGATGGAACTAGGTTATTTAGGGTACAATAAGACAAAATACACAGATTTTTAGTGAATACAAGGTTTTGGAGGCACTCCGTGGTGCACTCGCCAGCGCAGATAGAGTGCCGATTTGCACTATAGAAGTTACTGCAAAACACCTTAAAAACACGTAATTCGCTTAGAAAACGCATTTTCAAGTGATTTGGAGACATGTTTTGAGAAACAGTTTTTACATCATATTTGAGCGTTTCACGGTCTGAAACGACGATTTTGCATGTATCTTTGGAAACATATTCTACCTGTAGTTTCGATGGAACTAGGATATTTAGGGTACAATAAGACAAAATACACTGTTTTTTAGTGAATACAACCTTTTGAAGGCACGCCGTGGTGCACTCGCCAGCGCAGCTAGAGTGCCGATTTGAACTATAGAAGTTACTGCAAAATACCTTAAAAACACGTAATTCGCTTAGAAAACGTATTTTCAAGTGATTTGGAGACATGTTTTGAGAAACAGTTTTTACATCATATTTGAGCGTTTCACGGTCTGAAACGAAAATTTTGCATGTATCTTTGGAATTATATTCTACCTGTAGATTCGATGGTACTAGGTTATTTATGCTACAATAACACAAAATACACTGATTTTTAGTGAATACAAGGTTTTGGAGGCACTCCGTGGTGCACTCGCCAGCGCAGCTAGTGCCGATTTGAACTATAGAAGTTACTGCAAAACACCTTAAAAACACGTAATTCGCTTAGAAAACGCATTTTCAAATGATTTGGAGACATGTTTTGAGAAACAGTTTTTACATCATAATTGAGCGTTTCACGGTCTGAAACGACGATTTTGCATGTATCTTTGGAAACATATTCTACCTGTAGTTTCGATGAAACTAGGTTATTTATGCTACAATAACACAAAATACACTGATTTTTTGTGAATTCAAGGTTTTGGAGGCACTCCGTGGTGCACTCGCCAGCGCAGCTAGAGTGCCGATTTGAACTATAGAAGTTACTGCAAAACACCTTAAAAACACGTAATTCTTTTAGCAAAGGCATTTTTGTGTGATTTGGAGACATGTTTTGAGAAACAGTTTTTACATCATATTTGAGCGTTTCACGGTCTGAAACCACGATTTTGCATGTATCTTTGGAATCATATTCTACCTGTAGTTTCGATGAAACTAGGTTATTTATGTTACAATAACACAAAATACACTGATTTTTAGTGAATACAAGGTTTTGGAGGCACTCCGTGGTGCACTCGCCAGCGCAGCTAGAGTGTTGATTTGAACTATAGAAGTTACTGCACAACACCTTAAAAACACGTATATATACGGTAATTTTAAATATAGTGAACTGACCTGACTGCATAATTTGCGGTTTTTACCTGTCTCACAACAGGGCGCCGCTGTTCAGTAGGAAGGCCTGTATTTAAGGAAATTCCGAATTAAACTGTACATATAATTAAAAACTAATTTGTACTTAGGCTGGTAAGTTAACTGTATGATTGGAAATACACATAAATAGCCAAACATTGTGTTATGCAGGCATTGTTCGATATTGTCGGTCAGTGTTGGTTGAACGTATTTGAACAGCGAAAATGTGGAGACCTTGGTGTGATGATAGTGCGGCTGAAATTGAAGAAGATAATGATTTTAAAAATAAGCGAGTTCATTTGCCGCGTAAGGCTAAAGAATTAGTATTAAATGTGTACAATACTTTAAAAGAAGATGGTGATAAGTACCCTTTGAAAAAAACTGCTCATTTAACAATAGTGCCAATTACAACAGTTCAAAAAATAATAAAAAATGGTGTTCATGTCAGGAAAACGCGAAAAGATACGAGTCAGCGAAGAACCCTATCTGATTTTGACTTAGACGTTATTAGAAGAACCGTGTATTCTATGTATGAAGAAAATATATTACCAACCTTAAAAACAGTGCATCAAAGACTGAACGATAATAATACAGGCGTTAATTGTAGTATTTCAACGTTACGAAATGCCTTAAAATCTATGGGGTTTACGTATAAAAAAGTGAATAAACGTAGAGTTTTAATGGAAAGTTATAGGTTGCGACAATGGCGTCATAAGTATTTACTCACTATTAAAAAGTTTAGAGAAGAACAACGACCAATTACATATTTGGACGAAACATGGTACGATACTTATGAAACAGAATCTAAAGGTTGGACCAATGGCAGTGAACAATGCACTGTAAGTGTACCAGCATCGCGTGGAAAACGGTTAATAATTTTAAATGCTGGTTCTGAAAACGGGTGGGTTGATAATTGTAGTTTTCTATCTGCTAAAAATATCCGTCATTGCAACGTTGACTACCACGACAATATGAATGCTGAAGTATTTGAGAAATGGTTCACGGAAAAACTTTTACCGAATTTACCAGCAAACAGCGTTATTGTTATGGATAACGCAAGTTATCATTCCCGACAAATTAATAAAGTTCCCACGCAAAACAACACTAAAGCTGAAATTATCGAATATTTATATAAAAATGATATATATTTTGAAGAAAGCTACAACAAAGCGCAGTTGTTAGAAGTAGTGAAATCAAAACCTGTTGATAAAATTTATTATTGTGATACTGCAGCAGAAAATTTGGGGCATAGTGTTCTTCGATTGCCGCCCTATTACTGTATTTTTAATCCAATTGAGTTAATATGGAGTCAATTGAAAAATGGGATTAGAAAACACAACACTGCACCAACAGTAAGTCATAAAGTAATAGAGACAATCAATTCAGAAATTAATAAAATTACCGCTGAAAACTGGAAGAATTGTGTTCGTCACGTAATTGAAATTGAAAATCAATATCAATTTGTAAATAATACTACAAGTGAGTTAATAATAACAGTAAATACAGGTGAATCGAGTAGTGACAGTGAAACAGAAGATGAAGACTTTGTAGGTATCGACTGAAAAAATTTTGTTCTTGTAACTTGTATATATTTTGTGATAATTTTACTTGTGTTTTTACTTTTTTATATTTCTCACTTATTTTTTGAGTACATATTGACCATATAATATTTCAGATCATGATTTTGTATCTTGTAAATATTTTGTGTCCACTTTTCTTGTATTTTTACTTTTATGTTTTAGGTTATGCTTATGTTAATTTTTTGACAACATATTAACTATGTGATATTTAGTTACCTAAGTAGAGTTCACGTTTTTGTACCTTCGTATGGTACATACATATTCTATTTTGTTTTTCATTTTACTTGTATTTTTACTTTTTTATGTTTGTTTTTTTTTTTGACGTGTTAATCATGTGATAATTAATTAAGTAGTTTTGTACTTATGTTTTGATTCTTATTTTTGTTATATATTTTTGTTTTGTGTAATAAACATTGTTCGCAAGTAAAAATATTAGAATACCTCTCTGTGTTTGTACCTGCTTAAGCTTGGGATAATCCTGTGGTAATGTCATGCTACGAAGTGTACCCAAAAGTCAGTTCACTATATTTATAATATACCTATAATTCGCTTAGAAAACGCATTTTCAAGTGATTTGGAGACATGTTTTGAGAAACAGTTTTTACATCATATATGCGCGTTTCACGGTCTGAAACGACGATTTTGCATGTATCTTTGGAAACATATTCTACATGTAGTTTCGATGGAACTAGGTTATTAAGGGTACAATAAGACAAAATACACTGTTTTTTAGTGAATACATCCTTTTGGAGGCACTCCGTGGTGCACCCGCCAGCGCAGCTAGAGTGCCGATTTGAACTATAGAAGTTACTGCAAAACACCTTAAAAACACGTAATTCACTTAGAAAACGCATTTTCAAGTGATTTGGAGACATGTTTTGAGAAACAGATTTTACATCATATTTGAGCGTTTCACGGTCTGAAACGACGATTTTGCATGTATCTTTGGAAACATATTCTACCTGTAGTTTCGATGGAAATAGGTTATTTAGGGTACATTAAGACAAAATAAACTGTTTTTAAGTGAATACAACCTTTTGGAGGCACTCCGTGGTGCACTCGCCAGCGCAGCTAGAGTGCCGATTTAAACTATAGAAGTTACTGCAAAACACCTTAAAAACACGTAATTCGCTTAGAAAACGCATTTTCAAGTGATTTGGAGACATGTTTTGAGAAACAGTTTTTACATCATATTTGAGCGTTTCACGGCCTGAAACGACGATTTTGCATGTATCTTTGGAATCATATTCTACCTGTAGTTTTTATGGAACTAGGTTATTTATGCTACAATAACACTAAATACACTGATTTTTTGTGAATTCAAGGTTTTGGAGGCACTCCGTGGTGCACTCGCCAGCGCAGCTAGAGTGCCGATTTGAAAAATAGAAGTTACTGCAAAACGCCTTAGAAACACATAATTCGCTTAGAAAACGCATTTTCAAGTGATTTGGAGACATGTTTTGAGAAACAGTTTTTACATCATTTTTGCGCGTTTCACGGTCTGTAACGACGATTTTGCAGGTATCTTTGGAAACAGATTCTACCTGTACTTTCGATGGAACTAGGTTATTTAGGGTACAATAAGACAAAATACACTGTTTTTAGTGAATACAACCTTTTGGAGGCATTCAGTGGTGCACTCGCCAGCGCAGCTAGAGTGCCGATTTAAACTATAGAAGTTACTGCAAAACACCTTAAAACACGTAATTCACTTAGAAAACGCATATTCAAGTGATTTGGAGACATGTTTTGAGAAACAGTTTTTACATCATATTTGAGCGTTTCACGGTCTGAAACGACGATTTTGCATGTATCTTTGGAAACATATTCTACCTGTAGTTTCGATGGAACTAGGTTATTTAGGGTACAATAAGACAAAATACACTGTTTTTAGTGAATACAACCTTTTGGAGGCACTCAGTGGTGCACTCGCCAGCGCAGCTAGAGTGCCGATTTGAACTATAGAAGTTACTGCAAAACACCTTAAAAACACGCAATTCGCTTAGAAAACGCATTTTCAAGTGATTTGGAGACATGTTTTGAGAAACAGTTTTTACATCATATTTGAGCGTTTCACGGTCTGAAACGACGATTTTGCATGTGTCTTTGGAATCATATTCTACCTGTAGTTTCGATGGAACTAGGTTATTTATGTTACTGTAACACAAAATACATTGATTTTTAGTGAATACAAGGTTTTGGAGGCACTCCGTGGTGCACTCGCCAGCGCAGCTAGAGTGCCGATTTGAACTATAGAAGTTACTGCATAACACCTTAAAAACACGTAATTCGCTTAGAAAACACATTTTCAAGTGATTTGAAGACATGTTTTGAGAAACAGTTTTTACATCATATTTGAGCGTTTCACGGTCTGAAACGACGATTTTGCATGTATCTTTGGAATCATATTCTACCTTTAGTTTCGATGGAACTAGGTTATTTATGCTACAATAACACAAAATACACTGATTTTTAGTGAATACAAGGTTTTGGAGGCACTTCGTGGTGCACTCGCCAGCGCAGCTAAAGTGCCGATTTGAACTATAGAAGTTACTGCAAAACACCTTAAAAACACGTAATTCTCTTAGCAAACGCATTTTCAAGTGATTTGGAGACATGTTTTGAGAAACAGTTTTTACATCATATTTGAGCGTTTCACGGTCTGAAACGACGATTTTGCATGTATCTTTGGAATCATATTCTACCTATAGTTTCGATGGAACTAGGTTATTTATGCTATAATAACACAAAATACACTGATTTTTAGTGAATACAAGGTTTTGGAGGCACTCCGTGGTGCACTCGCCAGCGCAGCTAGAGTGCCGATTTGAACTATAGAAGTTACTGCAAAACACCTTAAAAACACGTTATTCGCTTAGAAAACGCATTTTCAAGTGATTTGGAGACATGTTTTAAAAAACAGTTTTTACATCATATTTGAGCGTTTCACGGTCTGAAACGACGATTTTGCATGTGTCTTTGGAATCATATTCTACCTGTAGTTTCGATGGAACTAGGTTATTTATGCTACTATAACACAAAATACATTGATTTTTAGTGAATACAAGGTTTTGGAGGCACTCCGTGGTGCACTCGCCAGCGCAGCTAGAGTGCCAATTTGAACTATAGAAGTTACTGCAAAACACCTTAAAAACACGTAATTCGCTTAGAAAACGCATTTTCAAGTGATTTGGAGACATGTTTTGAGAAACAGTTTTTACATCATATTTGAGCGTTTCACGGTCTGAAACGACGATTTTGCATGTATCTTTGGAAACATATTCTACCTGTAGTTTCGATGGAACTAGGTTATTTAGGGTACAATAAGACAAAATACACTGTTTTTTAGTGAATACAACCTTTTGGAGGCACTCCGTGGTGCACTCGCCAGCGCAGCTAGAGTGCCGTTTTGAACTATAGAAGTTACTGCAAAACACCTTAAAAACACGTAATTCGCTTAGACAACGCATTTTCAAGTGATTTGGAAACATGTTTTGAGAAACAGTTTTTACATCATATTTGAGCGTTTCACGGTCTGAAACGACGATTTTGCATGTATCATTGGAACATATTCTACCTTTAGTTTCGATGGAACTAGGTTATTTATGCTACAATAACACAAAATACACTAATTTTTAGTGAATACAAGGTTTTAAGGGCACTTCGTGGTGCACTCGCCAGCGCAGCTAGAGTGCCGATTTGAACTATAGATGTTACTGCAAAACACCTTTAAAACACGTAATTCTCTTAGCAAACGCATTTTCAAGTGATTTGGAGACATGTTTTGAGAAACAGTTTTTACATCATATTTGAGCGTTTCACGGTCTGAAACGACGATTTTGCATGTATCTTTGGAATCATATTCTACCTATAGTTTCGATGGAACTAGGTTATTCATGCTACAATAACACAAAATACACTGATTTTTAGTGAATACAAGGTTTTGTAGGCACTCCGTGGTGCACTCGCCAGCGCAGCTAGAGTGCCGATTTGAACTATAGAAGTTACTGCAAAACACCTTAAAAACACGTAATTCGCTTAGAAAACGCATTTTCAAGTGATTTGGAGACATTTTTTGAGAAACAGTTTTTACATCATATTTGAGCGTTT
>CAUJCB010000741.1:0-90474 GCA_963082715.1 Harpalus rubripes
ACAAGTAGGTACCAAGTATCTTAATGTTTCTAAATGTACTTAAAGCACAAGTAATCTTTTAGTTTCTAAAGTTCATGAAAGTACCAAGTACTTGAAAAAGTACTTGTAAATTTGGGTGCAAGTATTTTTTCAGATAATCGATATTTTTCTGATTATATGGAGCTTAGAAGGTGATTATTGACAAAAATTTCAATTTGCGGTATTTATTGGGTTATTTAAAACAAGAGTTCCTCGCTGGAACTGCCGTATCACCTAGCGATCACATGACGTAAAATTGACGTCATATGATCGACAAGCGATACGAAAAGCTGTACCGACATGTTAAAATGACGTCATTTTTACTTCATGCGATCGCCAGGCGATACGCCAAAGTCCGAGCATTGTAGTTAAGTAATATAAACATTTTATGTACATGCAGTATGCAGATTAGAATTAATTTATTTATGCCAAAAAAATTGCAAATATATTTTTACTTTTATATTATCGCTGAAAATATATTTATTAATGAAATTCACATAATTATGTACTACAGGAATAACATCACACCACTGCAAAAGAAAGACTGACAGACAATTTTCATAATATTGCTAACTTTTAAATTATTCATCGCACTTCAAGTACATTTAAAGTAATTCAAGTATATTTAAAATACTTCAAGTACATTTAAAATACTTCAAGTAAATTTAAAGTATTTCAAGTATTTAAAAATACTTCAAGTATTTCCCAAAATTATAATTCTTTCGTATTCCTCTTCGTTACATTCATATGAAGAGCTGATTAGATTTTGGTTATAAATGGTCAATCGGAAGTAGCCTCATTTGAAGATTTTAACAGTTTTTCTTGAAAAACGATATTAAATATCATTTTTTCACATTTAATGTTATTATAAATATTGAAGAATAATTTATTCTTTATACGATTTGAATGCATTCTATACTTTATATTAAATGGATATAGAGTTAAGGAATTAAAATGAAATTGAATATTATATATTAGCCAGCTACGCTATAACAGCTGAAATAATTCTGATTGAAAGGTCTCAGTGTCAAGTGCAGTTGATAGTATGTTTGTGTTTTAATTGTACTAGAAATATAGGATCTTTTTCTAGATACTTTATGTATGGAATTTGTATTATATACATACAACTGCCTTAAGGTAATGTACAAGAAATAGAATCTTTGCAAGGAACTTTCTGTATGACATATATACAAAATACATAGTACTGACGGAAGGTAATGTGCTGGCCACATCAGATTTTTTTTTAAATGGGATGGCATATATTCTTTGACTCATTCGATTTCTGCATTGAACCATGTAATCATTTGATATCTTTTACTAATAATATATGTCTATTTATCATTTAAGTGTTATTAGTTATAATGGGTTCATTACGACCGCCGGTCGTTATTATAACGGACGCCACGCACGAATGAAAAACAAAAGTGAAAAAGTGTTATAACAGACTTAGAAAATTACAGTATCGTGAAGAGCTTTATGTTATTACGAAAAATTTTGAACTCCACAGGGCCGATATGCAAATATCGGACTCGGCTGATTATAAACCCTGCTTTCGCCTCGGATTACAAACTTCAGCCGCGTCCGTTATTTGCTTCATATCGCCCTAATGACATTTATACATATTTCTTAATACCATATTGTTAATATGATTTAACAGAACTAAACACGTAAGCGTTATTGGGTCTTTAACGGCCGCCGGCAGTTATTATAACAGACGCAACGCACGAATGAAAAAATCTGATGTGGCCAGCACATTACCTTCCGTCAGTTCTATATATTTTGTACAAATTTCATACGGAAAGTTCCTTGCTAAATTAAATATTCTATTTCTTGTACATTACCTTCCGGCAGTTGCATGTATTTTATGCAAATTTCTTACAGAAAATTATTATTTTGTGACGTTTTCTATATACAGTGTAATGTATCTGCAGAAATAAAAGATTTATTATTATTATTTCTTGTACAGTAGCTTAAAGCAGTTGTATGTATTTTATACAAATTTCATACAGAAAGCGAAAGATCCTATATTTCCAGTAAAATTATAAGATAAACACAATATTTTCTTAATAGTAGCTGTTTCCATAGCTATGGCTACTTTATGAAATTTAATATCTTTATAATATTTTAACTCTGTATCCATTTAATATTAAGTATAAAATGCAGTCAAATCGTATAGAGAATAAAATATTCTGTAATATTTATAATAACATCAAATGTGAAAAAATTATATTTAACATAGTTTTTTCAAGAAAAACTGTTAAAATCTTCAAATGATGGTACTTCCGGTTGACCAATTGTAACCAAAATCTAATCAGCTCTTCATATGGATGTAACGAAGAAGTATACGAAAAAATTATAATTTTTGTAACTGTAGTATTAGAGTTATCGCAGACGAAAATTTTGTTACACACACACACACACACACACACACACACGCACACACATCCAAACATACACACACATCCACACACACATACAGACATCGTAAAAATAGTAAATTTGTATTCTAGGGACCCTAAAACTTGCTTATTGATTAAAAACTCATCATCGAATTTTTTGACCAAAGACAATACCTTCCTTACCTAAAGGTGACGGAAGGTAAAAAGTGCAAAGATGTCTATATAACGGATGCCGGCCGTTAAGAAGAAAATGTAAGCTCTCGTAAAATTTGTTTTCTGAGGAGCGAGCAACAAAATTCTTTTCGCGCGTCTCCCATGGCAATTGGCAATAAGCGTAAAAGAACTTTTTTGCTTGCTCGCAAAACAAAAAAATATTTTTATTTAATTATTTACAATATTAAAATACGTTCGACACTTTCGACAATTTTCAATATTAATCCTGAGCTCAAAAGTATATTAGATAAATTTTTATTACTTCCTGCTTACCCGTTTTTTTTTTTTTTTTATTTTTTAAATTTTGACACCTATATCGCAGGAAGTCATTGACGCTTTCGAAAGATTGATCACTTTACGCTTTTAATACACAAATAACTATTTTTTTCACAGAGGGTTAATACCAGTTCCGTAACGTACTCAGTCTTGCGACCTCTGAGTGTACTTAATAGTTGTAAATTTAAAATTTTATACGTAAAAAAAAAACGTTATCCCGTCCGTAAACGAATTCATTGTTATACCTTATCCGCGCTATATTTCGAAAAGGGCTAAAATTATGGAAAAAATGCATATAACCAATCTTGTAGATATTAATCCTTTATAAAAGTTTTAATATAACCAAACCTTCATCGACGTACGATACATAGACGGCGAGTTATTCGCGAAAAACCAATTTTGGTAACTTTTGACCTTAAATATCTCGAATTTTAATTGTGATATTTTTAGGATTTTGTGATATACTTATTTGTAACATCGAAATGTACGTGTACACAGAAATTCAGCTTGGTCGGAATTTTTCCGACAGTCTGGGTTTTTTCGTCTGATTTGACTGGACTAACTACATTGTATTTATTATTGTTTTTGTAAATAATCCTCTATAATTGAGAACATTTGTTTCTGTTGAGTGATTAATAATAATAATAATAATAATAATAATAATAATAATAATAATAATAATAATAATAATAATAATAATAATAATAATAATAATAATAATAATAATAATAATAATGATAATAATAATAACAATAATAATAATAATATTAATAATAATAATAATAATAATAATAATAATATAATAATAAATAAAAATGTAACAACCTTCTATACATTACAAGTTACTGTACTGATATATTTATGAACGTATAACTAGTAAAACCAGGTAGTAAATATTAATTTTACAGCATAACCTCTCGTATAAACTAGCAAAGAACTAATACCAAGAGCTCATATTTTTCCATAAGCTAGAGCACAGGGCAGGAACTATTGGTGCAGAGCTCGGTGGGTATTCTAATAACACGATATGAAGACGCGCGTGTACATAATTCATTGCAAGCGGCAGCGCAACAGTTTCCACCACCACTATGCGGTTATAGGTATATAAAGTTGCTTTCTCAATTCGTCCTGCAACAAATTATCCTATTTTTGATAAGTGTAATGGTAATGGGGGAGTTTAGTGATGTTGAAATGTAATGATTTTTCCACCTTACTGCAATACTATAGATGCAATATTACTATTAATGCAATAAAAGTAATAAAATACAGCGTATTTTTTTTGTACAAACGATATTGAATTATCGTTAGTTAAATCTGTTAGAATATTAGTTAGCCATGCTGTTATTATATGATTGACACTTATTCTGTTTTTATAAAATATTATGTCATGCTACTTTGTATAATTTGTATTAATAAAATGTCTTGTTCATGAATACAATCTTTTAATAAAGCTATAATACTAAAAAAATCGCCCGCAATACGATGACGTATGCAGCATCTTTGGTTCGTGCAAGCGGCAAATTGCCGCAAATTTTACTTTCAGCCTTGCATCACTGATATTGTGAAAGTTATGTGCACATGCATTCTAGTATTCGTTAATATGTATGTCGCCACCTTCTGTATATGTACCGTTCCTGTTCATTACAGTTTAGTTACTGTAGAGATTTATTTAGAGAAATGAACCATTTGCGGTGTGTTTGTCGGTATGCGCGCCTTCTGATGTAAGTGAAATTTTTGTTTACCCTTTTCATGAATTTTCAACTTATTTTTAGTATTTCCTCATATGTTTTGTTATTTTATTCATATTTATGTCTACCCATGTCATATACAGGGTGTCCCATAACTTCAAGTACATATTAGAAGGGCATATAGTTCTTAATGTCCTGATTACGGAACAAAAATAATTTTTTCATAATTCCTATAATTAAGGGTAGTTCACTTAAGAAGAACATTTTTTGTACCCCTGGATACTATAATATTTGTAATAGTGAAATTCATTATAACTATTACATAAAATAATTTAACAATGAAATTAATTTATGCAATTACGTAAAGCTTTGACACAAAAATTAAGTTTGGGAGATGTGTATGTAATGAAAAAAAATCAAATTATTTACTTTATTTTTACAAAAACTGTTCAAAATTATTTCCATTAACAGCTAAACATAATGTAGCACGTTGAATTAAAGAAATTGAACAAGCCCGATGAATTGCATTCTTTTGTCTAATTCTTTCAGCACAATTTTCAACTCGTTGCCCTAATTCTTCAAGGGTTTCAGGTGCCTCTTGATTATCATAGACGAGGGATTTAAAATTACCCCACAAATAAAAATCTAACGGATTGAAATCCGGGGATCTAGGGGGCCAAGACGCGGGACCTCCTCGACCAATCCACCTGTCCTCAAATACTCTGTCAAGATGATGTCTGACATTTCTAGCAAATTGTGGCGGCGCACCGTCATGCATAAACCATGCATTTTGACGTACTTTAAGAGGAATATCTTCTAATAATTCAGGCAAATTATTCAGCAAAAATTGTAGATAATCATTCCCAGACATTCTGTTAGGAAGTATGTATGGTCCCTGTAACGATCCGTTTACCATCCCAGCCCAAACATTTAGTGAAAATCTGTGCTGAAAATGACTCCTGACAGCAGCATGTGGATTTTCTTCGGCCCAGTAGTGACAGTTATGAATATTATGTATACCATCACGAGTAAATATCGCTTCGTCGGAAAATATTACTTTTAACGTAAAATTGCCATCCTGAGCATGTTGGTTTAGAAGCCATTCACAAAACCTTACTCGAGAGTAATGATCGGGTTCAATTAACGCATGGACCCGTTGAAAATGATAAGGATGTAAATTATTATTCCTTAAAATTCTCCAAATTGTCATTTGTGGTACACCTGGTAGTTGACGAGATATTCTCCTTATGCTGATTTTTGGGTCATTGCGTACCAAATCTAAGACAGCATTTTCAACATTTACTGGTCTCCGATGAGCCCCGCCGTCTCTTCCCCGATTAGGTTGCAAAGAACCAGTGTCGCGAAGGCGTTGAGTAAGGCTTACAAATATGCGAGAATTCGGATGCCGTCGTCCTGGGAAACGTTCAGCGTAATTATTACTCGTATCCAACTTAGCATACATATAAATTATAAAATATAACTATAAATAAGAAACAAAAAAACACTAAAAGTTACAAAATGTAAAATACTGAAGGGACCATAATAAGAAATTAAATAGAAAGCAACCAGTGACGGGCACAATCAACTGCAATAGAATTCCCTTCTGCAAGGTCTTTGAAGGTGCATCTACTTGGAAGGTTTGGGCAAATGAGGAGATGGTTCATTGTTTGGTCTTCACCGCACTCACAACTCGTTGAACCATCAATATAACCCCATTTCTTCATATTCGTCTTGCATCTTCCGACCTGTGTTCGTAGGCGGTTGAGGCTTTTCCAGACTGGCCACTTTAGATCTGCCCCAGATGGAAACTTTTCACTTGGCTCTATTCCAGGTAAAGTGTTTGGAGTTTCAATAGCCCGCCATAGTTCTAATCTTTTGGCGGATATTAAACCTGTAAGCGGCTGGACTGTTGAAAGGAAACTCCTTCTGGACTTTAATCTGGACCTTACAGTTGTTTGACCAAACAATGGGTGACGAGGGTCGGAATTTGCTCGTTGCCTTTCCTTCATGCTGAAAACCTGTCTTCTAACGTGTGGAGGAGCTATTCCACTTAAAAGGTGTAAGTGCGATATCCGCGTTGGCTTTAAACAACCAGTAATCAGCCGGCATGACTGGTTTAGTACTGGATCAAGTTTTCTGGAGTGACAAGAACGTTCCCATACCGGAGCTGCATATTCAGCAGCTGAATAGCATATAGCAAGAGCTGAAGTTCTTAAAGTATGTGGATCAGCTCCCCATGTAGATCGCACAAGTTTCCCCAAAAGATTATTCCTGGCGGAGACCTTACCTTTCATCCTTTCAACGTGGAATTTATAAGACAGCGTCCGATCAAGAATCACCCCCAGGTAAGTAGGTGTTTTACTGAAATTGAGATGTTTGCCATTCCATATGATGTTCAACACCCTGTTGGCCTCCTTATTGTTAAGGTGAAAGAGACTAGTTACTGTTTTTCCAGCATTTGCTTTCAGACCGTTTTCTTTATAATAACCGGACAAGGTAGATAAATATGATGACAGGTTGTTTTCAATGACTGAAAAATCTTTGTGTTGGTTAGCTACAGTCAAGTCATCTGCATATAGAAATCTTCTTGTTTGTGGATCTGTTGGTTGGTCATTTGTGTAGATGTTGAAAAGAATTGGGGCTAAAACACTACCTTGCGGCAACCCATTTTTCTGCAATTTCCATCTACTGCGATTACCACCCAATTCTACACAGAAGCGTCTGTTTGAAAGCAAGGTACGGATAATTTGAACAAATCGGTAGTCTTTTGTCATTTGACATACTTTCATAATTAGGCGATTATGATTTACCGTATCATATGCCGATGATAAATCAACAAAGACCACACCCGTTGCTAAGCCCGCCTGATAACCATTCTCGATGTACTGGGTTAGATTGAGTACTTGAGCTGTGCAGGATTTTCCAGGTCTGAAACCAGCTTGTTCTGGAATTAACTGATCATCGATGTTGCTGCTAATTCGGTTAAGTATTATTCTTTCAAATAGTTTATAAAGGGTACATAGGAGAGAGATAGGTCTGAAATTCTTAGGATCATCCAAATTCTTACCGGGTTTTGGAATAGCAATAATTTTACTTTTCCTCCAAACTTTGGGAATTTTGTTACTTAATAAACAATGATTGAATAGTTTCAGGACCCATTCTTTCGTGGCATTACCAAAATTTACTATTTGTTCATTACGCAAATCATCCAATCCTGCAGCTTTCCCAATTTTCAAAGAAGCAATAGCAGTTTGTACTTCTGTCATTGTAAACGGCTGGCAATACTGATTATCTTCTTGAACATTCCTAATTAGACGAACGGGTTTCTGCTTATTTGATTTTCCATTCAAAATTAATTGTTGCGCGACCTGATTAGCTGAAACAGCAATCTTTCGTTTCGGTAAAGAGGGATCGTTGTTTATTTTCCTTAATGTTTTCCAGGCTTGGCGACTTGAGTGTATCATGTCGATACTGGTTATAGTTTTTTGCCATTCCAGACGTCGATTTTCGGTGATTCCCATGGACAATCTTTTACCCATTTCTAATGTCTCGTTCGAGAAGGGATCTAATTCAAATTTACGAGCATATTCTTTGTAAAGGTTGCTTTGGTCCTTATTTAGACCAGAAATATATTGAGTACGACAGCCTCGAGGAATGTGCTTTCTTGAGATGGCCTTTACATGTTTAATGAAGATGTCGTAATTATCGGGTGTTGGTTCAATCGACTGAGTGACGTAGTCCAATTCTTTTGCAAATCCTACCCAATTTGATTTTTTTAAATTGAATCGACGTCGAAACGGAACTATTTTCGGCTCAACAATTGCTCTAATTTGAAGCATAATTGGTCTATGTTGTGAATATGGAATAGGCTCCAAGACTTGTTTCACACAGTTCGCACTGATGCTTTCACTAACAAATATAAGATCAGGGTTATAACCCCTACGCCATCTGCCACTATTAAAAGAAGCTGGGAGTTTAGCATCGTGTATTAGACTCATAGTAAGATTTTCCATACATGTTTCAACCTTCTCCCCGTCTTGGTTTGTTTCACTGTATCCCCATGTCGTACTGTGACTGTTGAAGTCACCAATTATGACTCTTGCCTTTAGGTCATCATAATGTTGATTTGAGTAATCAAATAGAGATTCAGCGTAATAACGCTGAGCTAATCTACAGTTTTGCCCTGCTTCGCCATACATTAGCAACATATCCACTAACTCACTGTTACTGTAACCATTCATATTTGTAACAATAATCAGAAGAGCAATATCAAAACTGTTATAAGAAACACAATTTATGTGGCCGGCTACTAGAAACCTAATGAAATGATTGTATTATGCAAACATTTCTTATTAATTAGATATAATACAACGTAATATTTAATATTAAAACTACCTATTCAACCAGTGTCCCAAAACTGTTACCTTCAAAAACCTCAAAAACTAATTTTTGAATTTTGAAAATATTCTTTTTGTTCCGTAATCAGGACATAAAGAACTATATGCCCTTCTAATGTGTACCTGAAGTTATGGGACACCTGTATTTTCATAATTATTTTGATTTTAGCATTTTACAATTATTACAGCATAGCTTAATTAGAGTATGGTGCCTACCTTTTACAACAAAACAAAATCAACATGCACACAATGTAGTGAATACGAGTATGTGTGCTAGGAACATATTCACACAATAAAAAAATGTGTTAGGTGTGAAGCCCAGTAACAAATGGAGGAAGATTCATTTTATATAAAAGTATATACGTAATATATATTAATGTTTTTTCTTTTTATTATGTAATAAGATACCTTGGAAAATCTATATTTGTGTATATTTTATACTTAGTATAATATTTTTTTCAACTTTAGAGACAATACATGCAAAATTCCAAATGCGGTATACATGCCGCGGGGCGCCCGCTCCTGTAATTCTAAAAAGCGCGCCCTCCGGATGGTTAGAATGAAAATATGAACGCATGTCTTCTATATTTGATATTTAAACGTCAAGTCCAATGTCAAATCGCAAACAGCTAATTATTTGATTTTAAATATATAAATGTAAAACCTAGAATATACGATAAACACAGAAATTTAATTGTCAAGTGTCAAATGTAAACATGAACAGGTGGCCGTGTTTTACTTCTGTCTGTTTCTATAAAGCATGGTTTGAGCACGTATTCTCATACGTTGATGTTATGTACACCGTAATGGCAGGAAGAAAATATTGCTATATTTGCCGTCAAATAAGTATGAACTGGAAATTTTTACAGTATTGTCAATTCATAAGGGCAACATTGAAAATGCTAAGTTATGAAGAAGCGGCAACACCGCAGGGAAAGGGACAGGGTGCGGAAAAGGGAAAAGTTGAGCATCAGTTCATAATCATTTGACTGCGAATATACTAATTGCACCACGGCTGGGGTGTAAATCTGCCGGCTTATACAGCCTTTCTTTTAGATAGGTATCTGTAACTACGACATACGACATTATTACGTGTAATATCAATGTCTTTGAAAGTAATGTCACCATTTAGGTATATCTGTCACACATCATAAATTAAGTAGACATACTCGTACGTCAAGTATTATTTTCTTTCTAATGTTGCTAAGCTACAGCTGTACAAAGTGTTGTGTATTCTTTCTTCGAACAAGTGACCTTGAATAGTCATCTTTTATAAACCAAACTATCGTGAGTATTTTTTAACGTAAAACATAATAACTAATTTGACAGAAATATTATATTTAAATATTGTAAGAAATTACAAAATAACAAACAAATAAATCAACTCAAACAACTAAACATATATATATATATATATATATATATATATATATATATATATATATATATATATATATATATATATATATATATATATATATATATATATATATATATTAACATAAAAAGTATATTTCGCAGCAAATCTGCATAATACTACTTATTAATTTGCACTTTATCTTTCAGTGTATATACTACTGTATTTCACGTTGGAATTTTTTTATAACACTGATAGAGTAGTAAACTTGTCAAATTAATTCCCTATGTTTCATTTTAAACGAGACAGGCAAATACATTGCTGCAATGAAATGTAAAGTCGTAAGCATGGATATGACAAATCCCATGTCTCATGCTAAAAAATACTTACGGTATATTATTATATCAGGATCAATAAAATGGCTTAATTTTCTGTCAGATACTTTTTACTTTCTTGTACATAGTAAAGGAAGTATTGTAACTGCGAATTTCGGTTTTCAGATTTCAACGAAAATATCCATTTTGACCATCTCTGAATCCATTTTGACGTCTGTATGAACGTACGTTCGTACGTATCTCGCATAACTCAAAAACGGTAAGCCGTAGAAAGTTGAAGTTTTGTATTTAGGACTGCTATAATATTTAGTTGTACACCTCCCTTTTTGGTCTTTACATAATTTCTAGAAGTGGATCTATGTCAATGGGAATAACACAGTAGATTTTGGTTAAAATAGGCTAGCCGAAAGTGATATATCACCTGAAGTTGTTAAGAGTATTACTTGAATAAAATAGTTTTATTTTGATTTTAGAAATAAAAGCTTCAAATAAGAGTTTTAGAGACTTAAATTCTGCGTCTAGCACATCAAGTATTATTAAATTAGCTCTTTGTAAAAACGAATATGTAAATTTATAAATTATATACTTTTTGGTTTTTCTAATAAAGTTTGCTATGGATTTGGACAAAAAATAACAAAAAAATAATGTTAATGTCAAATTACATGAAATACGTGCACATTTATAATTGGGTCTATACTTCATGTTGGTCATGCGTACACGGAAGTCGTGTGCTGTCCACATCAGATTTTTATTTACAATAAACTGTTTTCCCAGGTGAAACACCTATGTCAAAAGGATTGCATAAGACATCCGATATGTAGATGTACAGATACATTGGTATCGAAAAAAGGCTCATTGTTCACATTAAACATGTTATGTTCTAATTTTTTACTTCCTTGCAGTAAAGGAAGCATTGTAATCGCAAAAAATTTCGGTTTTCAGGTTTCAACGGAAATATCCATTTTGACCATCCCTGAATCCATTTTGACTAATTTCGTTGTGACGTCTGTACGTACGTACATATCTCGCAAAACTCAGAAATAAGCCGGAGAAAGTTGAAATTTTGTATTTAAAACTACTATAACATCTAGTTGTGCACCTCTCATTTGGTCATTACATAATATCCAGAAGTGGTACTTTACTTGAAGCCTATAATATATTGTGCAACCGGACGCGAAATAAGCATTTCGCAGTCGCAATACAGGCCGCGAAATTGGATTTCGTGACCGTTCTTATGGTAACGGCCGCGAAATTAGGTAAAAAAATCATATTGACACTTGAGAATTGCATGGTTTTGTTTATCAAATATTAATTCCATAACCACCTTGAAAGCTAACTTTCTATTTACAATGAAACTGTTTAAAATTAATAAAAATTGTTATTACATATTTTTTACGGTTGCACAAAAAATATTGTGTACACCTTGTCCGCGAAATTCTTTACCGTCCTCGAGATTGTCTTGCCTCGGCCGCAAGCGGCCTCGGCGACAATTTTTCTCTCGGTACGTTAAAGAGTGATTTCGCGGCCTTGATATACAAATAACTATTAATGAAAAACTATTTTAAAATATATTCCAAAACTTTTTAAATTTGGTATATAAGACTTTTATGTCAATGAGAATAACATAGTAGATTTTGGTTAAAATAGGCTAACCGGAACCGGAAGTGATATATTACCTGCAGTTGTTTACAGTTTTTCTTGCATAAAATGGTTTTATTTTGATTTTAGAAATAAATGCTTCAAATAATAGTATTGTAGAATTAAATTTTGCGTCTAGCACATCCAATATTATTAAATTAGCCCTTTGTACAAGCGAGATATGTAAATTTATAAATTATATACTTTTTGGTTTTTGTAATAAAGCTTGCTATGGATTAGGACAAAAAAGTACAAAAAAAAAATATTAATGTTAATGTCAAATTACGTCAAATACGCGCAATTTTATAATTGGTTATATATTTATAGGTGGTCTTGCGTACAAGGAAGTCGTGTGGTGTCCACATCAGTTTTTTTTATTAGTTATATGAGTTACATTGTAGTCATAAAAAAGTAAATTCTATATGCGGCCCTTAAGAAGATTTTGTTGGATGATTCAAATGGTTGGAGACAATACATCCATAGGTATATATAAGGTGAAACAAATTCGACTTCCTTATATGAAAACTCTTTTATTATGCACGCTACACAAAATAGATTTAAAATAATAGGCGTATTAATAAATTTTACATACTTGAAAAGCTGTAAAAACATTGAATCTAAAGCTATTGCTTTTAAATACGTTCCATTTAAAAAAAATACAAATTTATATCCTACCGATCTGGTTGTTCACCATTGATTCCAATAGGTTGTACAATAAACTAAATTAATTAATTAATTAATTTGAGGTGAGAGCAAACTCGTCCCATGAAAAATTACGTAGACATTTTCTCCTGTACGAATTGGCATAGGATGAATTGTAAAATGATTGTTCCCTCGTACAGTGGCGGAGATGAGAATTGGTGAGGTTTTAATCCCACGAGCTGTCCACGAATGCGAGTGTGTGCGGGAGGTAGGGGATTTGTTGTGTGTATGCTGCACTAAATCAACACGCTAATTGAATATATGAAGCTAGGTACACGAACGGAGAATTATAAATCTCAAATAATTATACGAATACAATTCCGGGGAAGTACGAGTTTTTGTTGTACAAAAACAATTCGCTGAATTTTGAATTTTCCGCGTTTTACTCATGGTTTAATACGATTAGAAGAAAAGATTATGAATTTTCGTACAGAGTTATTTTAAAATATTACGACAGCATATAGGCTTGTTTAATCTACTCGGAGGTCGTTCTTTGGGCTTTTTAAAGAGATGGGCCGAGCAATGGCGATTTTAGTGAAGTAAACAATGTATGGGAGAAGAATATCCAAGGCCGGGTTAAGGTACTATCGGGCCTGAGGCGTTAACAATTTTCTGGCCTCTACAACGACTTCGGTTAAATGAGACATCTGGCGTGCTTTATGGATAGGGAAGGGGGTTTGTGGGGTTAGGGTGGTCATGTAGAATGTGCTCAAACGAAAACTGATTTTGGTCAAAGTTATAATTTTCAAATAACTTACAATTGGTAATCTTAAAAAAAACATTACAAATAAAAAAATAGGTGAATATTTTTGTTGTTCATCCAGTGGTGTAGGGAAATAATTTTTCTATTGTTAAATTTTCAAGATACTTCTTTTTCTCTCTTTCGATTGCTATAAGGGTTATTGTATTGTAACGTTTTTATTTATATGGGTGAAGTGTAAAAATCAAAGAATTATTATTAATTAAAATTAAAGTTTATTAAATGATAAATGAATATTAAAAAGATAATTAAAATAACTATCACTACGGTTAAACAATTATTAAATATTAATTTAAAGACTAAGAATGTTATAAAACAGTTAAACACTAATACTATTTATTTAAACAATATTGTATTCGAGATATTACTAGAACATTATTCTAGATAGAAACGTCAAATACAATAGAACACGTCACCCAAGTAATTAAACAAGTCTGGGCAGTTCTGTTTACATCGCACGGCTATTGCATCGTGCGCTAAAAATAGACACTCGCTCATCACTGCGGCGACGACGGGCGCTGTACGTTACAGTATATTAAATTTGTTTTACCTTAAAATCTTAGATTTTTTCTAAAATTTTCATGAAATTTCTTATAAAAATTAGCAAATAATAAAAATACCCGTTTTCCTAGCCAAATTATTTTCATACGTAATATAACAAGTGATATGATTATCATCGATGATATTCTTGAGTGGAACCGAATTGCAGATTTCACGAGTCCGAAGGACGAGTGAAATGTGCTGCTTTGGTTTCACGAGCATTATCTTCGATTATTAATGTGACAAGGCGAGGGTAAGCGCAATAACAGATAAATAACTTTTTATAAACTCTTCTAAATTATAGTTTCGATAATCATATTTTAACTCTGTTTATCTGTTTAAGTTATAAATGTCAAAATTCAGTTTAGAAATTCTTATCGTATTATGACAGTCAAAACATTTATTTGTTGATAATTAAGTCTGGAAATTATTATGTATACGTGCCCTAGCCTATGTACCGCGTACCCCTAAAGATAATCCTGTCCTGAAGATAGCGTTATGTTTTTAAAGATAGTCGGATTAGATACTCGTGAGAGTGAGCATGTAGAGTGTTTTAGTTTTTGGGGCGACGCCCGCCCGCTGGGTTACGGAATGTAACTTATTAGTACTTGCTGAGTTGTGTATGCTAGGCTTAGTGTTAATTAATAATCATGTAAATAAAGTTTAGTTATTAAAACCAAGTATTTGTTCATGTCCGTAGTGGTCATCAGTGTAAAGTGTAAAAGTGTGTGTGCTCTTCCTTATCACCAGTCAGTAAGTAAAAAGTGTATCATCGTGGGGAGCATTAAGAAATCAGTAGGAATCATCAGTATTAGCAGCATCTTCATCCAGACCCCGCACCCCCCTCGTGTTACATTAATCATATAACGAACTTATATTTAATGAGAGAATATAATCAATTTTTGTGACACATTGTGTGTTTTGATAACCTTACTTTTAATATATTGTATTACAACATGATTAATTTGACAATTGCCTTATTATTTTCATCCTTGTTGATATCAACCCAACGATTATCACACATTTTTATACTCAAAATTAACTGTCAATGTCAAATAAAGAAAACAAATCCCTAAGTAACGATTATAAATAAGGTGATAATTTCTTTGTTTATTATCATCGCTGTGATAGACATGTAACTAAGGAGATTCTGAATGTTGATTGGCGGAAAACATGTCACGTGACTCATGAATTATATTCTCATTAAAATACACTCATTCTAGTCAAGTTTAAAATTTACACATACATTAAATTCGCAAAAAATAAATTTATTGACAAATGAATTTAAAATATAATAATTTAATGTACATGGATTTATGTAGCATTGAAAAATATAATTTTACTTTTCTTTTCCGCTCACATATTTTTATGTCTTTATTTCTGAAATATACTCGTTAGATACATTTATGTCTTTTCTTTTATTAATCTCATAATTTTAAAAAAAGTAAGTTCTTAATAGAATATTAAAACATAAGTTACAGAAGGCATTCTATTCAACTACGAGTCTGAAATTCGGACACGACCGCGTAGCAGCAAGTGGGCGAACGAACAAGATCATTTATATTATTTATTTGTAGCGTTTTCCATTTATATATTTAGTTTTGCACTCGTGCATGCAAAATTACATCATGCTCGGCACTAGTTGTTGTTACAACTCGTGCGATTGCACTGGAAAGAACTGACGGTCGTAGTAAGTGTAAGAAAGTGCGCACTGAGTAAGGTTCAGTTCACTCGAAAAGTATAAATGGAACACGCAAATTTCAGTTAGTGTGCACTGATAATAAAAATGGAAAACGATTTATGTGCAAAAAAGTGCGTACTACATATACAAATGGAAAACGTTATTAGGAAAATTTTTTGAAGAATAGTTAAGCTGGTAACGGTTATTTGGGTTTTTATTCTGTCTGATGCCAAGATATTTTGTGTTTTTATAGCAGTCATGCTAATCCCAAATACCAAAATATCTCCAAAAATCGTTCAAGAATGAAGCTCCTCTAGCATCAATAAGCGTGCTAGAATATGTCATTCTAATTCCGAAACAGAGGAATTTATATATTCATATTCTATATCCATATTACTACATTGCATATATTAAACTAAATAAGTTTTCTTGCTTTGTATTCTGTTACAGAAATGATATTTTCAAAATTCACATTTATTAGAATTATTTTGTCAGTAAATATGTAGTATGTGAAACTTAGACTAAAATTGCATCTGTTTCACTAACCTGCACAAGTACGGATCGTACTTGTGCAGGTTATAGTTTCTAAGCTACACATAAATTAATTCGTTTAATCATTGAGTTAGTTATGCAAACATCGTACAAAAATTCGCAAAAAATGTGTACACATTCGGATGCTTTTAAACGAGGAAAAGGAAATAGTTCCTTGCAACCAACAGAACATATGACCTGTGCGAGCAGTCCCACGCGGAACCTTGATTCGAATCTAGCAGTAAGCTCAGGTATTTCTAACAAAAACGAAGCAATTTTTGGTTGATTTTAATTGCATCCTTAGGGCAGTGTTTCTCAACCTTTTTCTCATCGTGGACCGGTCAAATTTCGGATAATTTTACGTGGGCCGGTCGTTATAATGCTACTATAAATAATGTTTACCTATTTTCTGATAATAACATTTTACTACATAAATAAAATGTCAGTATACCTGCTGTTGAAAGAGGTACACATTATCATTGTTATTATTTATCTCGAAATATTAAGTAGTGAATCACAAAATGATCTTCACAAACATAATATTAATTACAAAAAGAAATAATCACATAATTACAAGTTAGTCAAGAGAAAAATCATTTAACATGTTTTTATATTCAACTTCAATAACTGATTCAATGCAATAGCAGGTTCCAAATTTGTCTAGAGCTAGACGAAGAGATGAATCTAAGGTCAGGGTGTTTCAATTTGTTTTTTTATGATTGACATTATCGAAAAACTGTTTAAATATTCTCTTTATTACAAAATTTGTTTATATTGCTGATTATGTATTTTATTCATCTTTAATCGAAAATGTTGCAACTTTTACCTAGTACATACAGTGCTTCAGATTACTATTTAACTGTTACGTATAATTAAAGGCAGTACGTCAGATGTTTTTGTGCGGGCCGGTGAAATATTTTTGCGGATTAGTGATTGAGAAACGCTGTCCTAGAGCGCCTTTATTTATGTTTACTACAGTAATATAGCTTCATATTTCATCTTTTTGATGTTCGATAATAGGCTACTTGCGTGGTACTGAAAATCTGACATTTATCACTAAATACCTAAAGTAAATTGAAAACTTATGTAAAAATATAAATTTTATTTAAAAAAATTAAATGTTTTTTAATAAATTAAGAAATAAGATTTTCTTTGAAGTCATTATTTTGAACTGGAGAAAGGGATGCATATTTAAGAATGTAATCTGTAGATGGCGAGCGAGTGCGAGTTTTAATTTGATTTTGACATAAGTTCATTTTTCTGTCACTGTCTCTCTTCTTTATTATTTACAATTTGCGTGGATCTGTTACTTTTATTACGTATTTCGATTTGTTAAGCAAGATTTTGAAAGATTTTAACTTTGCTTATACTCGTACAAGATTAAAATGACAAACGAAAATATTAACCTCAAAACTATTATTCAAACGTCAAACAGATGATCTGTCATGTTTAAATTACACCAAAATGTCGTTCAATGCCATTCATTGGTTCGGCGTAATTCTACGTCATACATGGCGGTAATTTAAATATTAAAATTTCATTATTTTTTTTTCTGGAAATGAAAAAAAAAAATATGAAATAAAAAAATGACATGCAAGTAGCCCATTTGAGATGTAGCTCACGGTTATTGTTTTATGAAAAAGTCGATCTCAACAACAAAGAGCACATACGATCTATTAGTTATACCGCTTGTCATTGATTTCATTGTTTTTGTTGAGGTTTTGATTGATATGTTTTCATGAATGCCCGCTAGATACGTGTCAACAACCCTATTTTAGCCTACTTTTTATAAACAAAATACAGAGTGTCTCACGACGAGCACACTCTACATCAAGTGCGTATTTAAGAAGGGAGGGGGGGGGGATGTTAGGGTCAGAACAAGTGAACGTTCTTTTCGACTTTACGTCAATTAAAATCTATTTGCGAAATTTAATGTCTGAAAATTGCTTAAGTGGCTTGGCTTTGTTAAATATCCATAGGGAATAAATACCATCAACAGATGAAGTTTACTAAATCTCCCCTCCTATATTTGAATCCTAGATACACCATTGTACTACCTTTATTTTAAAATCTATTTAATATGTATTATTTTATAAATTTAAGGCTGATTAGCGAGCATTTGACAAGCATTGTTTTAACTCTGTCCATCGTTTATAGATTATTTTAGAGACAAATACTTAAGTAAAAGATGTGTGTAATTACGAGTAATTTTTCTTAAACTATTATTTGAAGTATTTTTCTCTAAAATGATCCATAAACGATTGACAGAGATAAAACAATGCTAATCAAATGCTTGCTAATCACCCTGAATAATTTTTTCATACTAATGCCTATTTCAGCTAAAATATTTTCAAAGCAGTGTCACCTCCGGTTTAACCGGAAGTAGTACCTAATTTTTACCACTGAATTCAGAAGATAATTTTAGATATGAAACAAAAAAATACTTTATGACCATTTTATGCGTATTTCAACTTTTTTTATTTTTTGTCTAAAAATGGCAACATTTTTAGAACTATGTATCATAAATGGAATTGCATTTCTATAATCTGTAAAAAGCAGAAAATAAACTACCTGTATCTATTTTGCAACGAAGAATATCATGATTTGATTTGATCAATTATTCGTCCGAAATATTAAATATTCTCTATATTCAGAAAATTTAATAAAAAGTAATAAAAACGTTAGGATCTGTAAGCGTAAGCTAATAATTATCAAAAAATCGTAAGTCTTTTAGGTTCGTTGCACTGGAACATTATGTAATTAGTGATTGAGAAAAGCGTAACAATATATTCCTTTGAGCTTTCTGAATGTATTGAATTTTGATATTAATTGGTGGATATAAAGGAGAAATTTGGCGAAGCCATTCAATTAGACGTTATCAGACGCCGACGTCGCCTCTGACTTTTGCCAACATTTCCCACGACACCTCGTGAGATTGATGAAGGATCTGCCGTAAGGCACCGTTAATATTCTCTAATTGACTACCTACGTTTTACGTTCTCCTCTAATTGTTTCATTATGTTCTTTATTTGTCCTGTTTATATGTATTTGGTACGTCCCTTCAGTTTTTATTGATTGATGAGAAATATCGACAAACAAAAAATTCAATTAGACCATACCATCCTAATTTGAAAACTCATTTGCAGTAGATTTTCTTTCCCATAGTAATGTTGTAGCCGGTACCTTCCACCATTTTCATTTTATTTTCCTTTCATTCATTTAGATAACATGTCTGAAGCAGACGTCGGTGATAAAATATTTCAATAAGTTTCTATCTTTGGTTTTCTCACGAGCTTTTCGATGTTTGATAACCTCATATTTTCTTGAAGATTTGACAATACAAATATGGGTTTCGTTCCATATGTTACATAAGTATCGTACATAACATTTACTGCAAAAATATTTTAATATAATTCCAATAAAAATAATAATACACTTTTTATTTTCAGTAAAATTATGTTAGTAAACTAATAAACTACTCATGATTTTTAACAATAAACTTATCTGTTAATTACCTAATAACAAACATTTGAATTTTCCAACTGGTTTCAATGGAGTAGTATAGTATGTAAGATTTATTACAACAGATTATTTTATAAATATTTTCCGGCATCCGTCTTGTAAGTGTTTGTGTTCAATTACAGGCCTATTTATAAAACAGAACTATATTGTGGCAAGAAAATAGATTATTACAAGATTAGGCATGTAAAGATTATTTTTAGTTAAAGTAAACGGTTGCTTGAAAAATACGGGACTTAGCCTTCCAGTACGAGTATTCGCCTTGTAAGATAATACAGTTTTACTATCTCTACCCGGCAACAGTCGACAAAATTGTTTCTACATATAAAAAGAAAAATGTGTTCGACTGAGCAAACTAAAATGCAGATTCAAAGATTCGTTTCGTCCATTAGACGTCGCCGCGTCCGTGAATCTACTATTTTCTTGCTTTGGTAAATAAATACCTAAAGGTATTGTAACGTTTTTATTTATTTGGGTGAAGTATAATATTAGCCAATTATTATTAATTAAAATAAGTGTTTATTAAACTATAATGAAATTGACTATTACTAATATTAAACAATTATTAAAAACTAATTAAGACTAATACTATAATTAACTAGATAACACTAACACTATTTATTTATTTAACCAATTTGCACTACTATTTATTTCCACGATATTACTAATTATTTATTTCCACTACGCGTTCCAATCTTAGACTGCCGGTCTGTTGCAGACTCTTGTAGACTGGTTACGCAATATTTATATCATGTTCAACTGTCCGCCTACCCATTTCCACAGCGTCTATATACTCAACTAACTCAACAGCGTCTGTATATTCAACTGCTCGGACAGAAGTTATACCTTTCAACTCTCTGTCTATTTATGTAACTAATTATCTAACTTCCACAGCTTCAATATCACCGACTGTATGCCACAATTCTTTTCCACTACTGCCGAGTATCCACTTCCACTTGCCGTTACTGTCCTCGTATACCTAGCTTCCCAATACTCTACAACACTACCAAGTATTCTCTTTCACAGCTATTCCGGTACACCAGTAACTTTCCGACTCGCCGTTACTGTCCTCGTATACTATAGCTCGTCAACACTACCGAGTATTCACATCCATACGCTCACCACGATACTACTGTGCTTCTTTTAACACTTTACTCTCTAACACTCCATGTGAATGTCTCTATATGACTCTCCCTATGTAACTACTAACTCACTAACTATGTAACTGACTGACTCTCGAGCATAGCTGCGTCCTTTTTATACAGCTGCCATTAACTTTCAGAAAGCTCGAGAATGTTCGACCGCATAAAAACAATGAACACAAAAGGTTCAGGCGACCGGAAGTAATTAAACACGTCGCGACTCGCTTGTTTGCGTCGCCTGGCTGCTAGCGCGATTGCGTCATCGCTATACTTAGCGCTTGTTCAGCGTGGCAGCGGGGCTCACACGTTACAGTATGTAAATAATTTTAATTCTAAATTTATAAAAGATATAAACAAGAATGTGAAGTGTGAAGGTAACAGATAGAGATTTTAATATTTGTAATAAAATAAATAAATAAATGGTCAAAAACTTTTGTCTTCAAATTAACAGCAATCTACTCGTATATATTTAATTAATAATAAAGCATCTTGTTTATAGAATATAGCAAACTATATAATATAATACCTCCTTGAATTAAAGAAACTTCCAACATACGATGAAACACAAAGTCACTTTAATCACCACATGAACGACAGAATGAAGGAATATTGAAATACTGGAAAATGACAATCGTTACCGCCGTTACATTATCGTTTCTATTCCACTTTTCGCAGTTGTTTGGACGGAGATAGCGTATACCCCTCTGTAATACGTACGGTAATGATAATGAAAGTGAATAAAAGTCTCAAATATTCCATGTGTGTAGGTCAAAGATGCTGGATAAAAGTAATCTTTGCGGCAAAAATTGATGACGTGAGGATGAAGAATGTAGGTATCTATATAATATGTAAATGTACAATTTAATTAATTTTAAATAATAAAAAAATCTGATGTAGCCAGCACATGACCTACCGCTAAATCCACGTTCAAAATAGCAATGAGTTTTAAGTAAAGTATCACTTCTAGTTATGTTGTTTCAAAGTATATATGAGTTTTTAATATCAAATTTGAGAAGT
This sequence comes from Harpalus rubripes, assembly GCA_963082715.1. Classification (NCBI taxonomy): domain Eukaryota; kingdom Metazoa; phylum Arthropoda; class Insecta; order Coleoptera; family Carabidae; genus Harpalus; species Harpalus rubripes. Next base: position 22,214 of record CAUJCB010000741.1, read on the forward strand.
TTTGGATCATATTTTAATATATTTTTTTTTATAGAAAATCTGTTTATAACTTTAAGTAAATTTTTATTTCCGGTTTATCAATTTAAGAAAAAAAAAACTAATAGTCGATCTCATTATTAAAAAATTTATATAACACTTCTGGTTTATGAATTATAAAAGTCTTTCGGTTTCTTAGTTTTAGCCAAAATCTAATAAATTGTGCCCCTTCATATAGAATACTTAAATACTACATTTGATAAGTCTTGGAATATATCATAATATATTTTTCACTCAAATCTGTTTAGAGCTTCAAGTAAAGTATCACTTCCGGTTTATTAATTTTAGTCAAAATCTAATGTGTTGTTCCCCTTCATATAAAAGTCTTAAATACCAAATCGTAAAATTAGTAAAAACGTATTGTGGGTCCCTAATTTGTATTTATTCACTGAAAAATCACTATCGAATTTTTGGACCGATAACATTACCTCCCTTACCTACGGTATCACAGAAGTTAAAAACAAATAAACAGGACTTAATAAAAAGTAAAAATTATTTCATCATCTAGGGTCCATTTCAAGAAACTTTTACATACATTTATTTTAAAAATTCTATATGTTTTCTTGGTACTCGTATGCACACATAAAATTCCTTGCGATCCCTTTGAGTTTGGTAAATTCGCAGTAAATTTTGCTCAAACTTAAAGAGGGAATTTAATCCACCTACTTTTGTGCAGGAAAGCCAAATACAAAGACATTTCAAATAGAACTAAGCTTACAAAATAAACATCTCTTAACACGACAGTTTACCCACATAGTATGTAGGAAACTGAACTAGCTAACGTACGACTACTAAACTCGTTACCAACTAAGAATATTTAGCACCATGTGCGGTTAGTTGCACACCGCAGTCACAGGTAACTTAACCAACTTAGTTCGTCTGCCGCTGATACTGCAGGTGATAATGAATTCTCGCTTCTTGCCGAGCCGGGTTGAGTCTGAACCGCTGAACCTATCGCATGCTGTTTGTCATGTGAATTTGTACTGCGCAAACGCACAGGTAAGCCCATGAGTGCTTTTAGGTTATGTTTGCACTATCTACGTTAAATATTTGATACAGGATTATTTCGCACCTGAATAGTTCGATCGCTAATGCTACGTACATAAGAGAATGAGAGTATTTAGAATTAGATTTTAACTCACTTGTTGTTTGGACAAGTCCATTTAGTTTATGTCGCCATATCGTTTGAATCCGGTTGCGTCTGTTGTGAGCAACAAAGTTTTGTCAACCCAAGCTAAGTACTAAAAATATAAGGATGTACCATTGTAATTCTACAAGAACCAAATTAGTCCCGTTTTGTATTTGAAAATATTTTTTGCTGAAATCGGAGCAAAAGGGCTATTTTCGCGCCAAAAATGCGGCGCGACAATTGCATTTCCCTCACTAGTCACGAAAACATTTAAACGTTTTATTTAATATTTATAGTTGTGTTTTATACACTGGATATATTATTCCCAACAATTCTTCGCCAGAATATCTAAAGGAACCTCGTCGCAATTATTTGCTTCGCAATACATTGCAAATGAACCAAAACGCACTACTCACGCACCAAAAATGCAAAACTGACAGTAATTTATTGGTTTTCATTTATTTACTAAATTTTTTCTGTTACCTTAGAAATGAGAGAAGCGCACTAAAAATCAGATTTTATTATTAAATTTAAAATTAATTTTCATTGTAATTAAAGGTTTCAGAAAAAAATTGATACTGCGACTCGTCAATAAACTGTCTGTACTTGACAAGGAGTCGTAAAATACGCGGCACGAAGTGTCTCGTATTTCAGTATAGCTCTTCGTCAGTAATGTACCATTTTCTGGACTCTTATGTAAATAACTATTTTCTACGATCGATAATAAAGTAGGCTTTTCGAACGTCATTTGGTTATAGATAGTGAATAATTACAGACCAAAGCTCTTTCCAGAGCAGTATATTATTGTATCCTTACGTACCTCAACGTTCCACATTTTCGTTTTTATTAATTACATTTACGAATCGATTAATCTGTCTGTACGCAGCAAAAAAATGTTGTGTTGAAAGATGGCAGGTAAGTATCTTTGCAGACCACAATTAGTTGCAGGTACTCTCGGATGGCATTCTTCGCCTCGGTCTGTAAAGAGCAAGTTTCAACTCTTGATATACTAATAAGAGTATTGTAGGAAGTTTTTTTTAAACTAAATAATAAAATTTTCATATTTTTCATCTGGTCATTCCAGCAAAAAAAGTGCAACGACCTGTTACACCAAACTTTACACTTTGTACTGTAAATAATTTTACAAATATATAAAATGAAATGTCATACACGAAATAAAAATTATTCATTTACTATTTAAAATTTTTATTCCACCATCGTTAAAAAAAAATTATAACGGTAATTATATTCTTTTGAAAACATTTTTTATTTTATGTAAAGAATATTTTGACAAAAATTCACATTTCCAAATTTTAGATTTATGAAGCCACATAATTTGTAAATGAGTGAAGAAGTTGAAAGTGCAAAGTTTTGTGGAACAGGTCTCTGATTCATCCATAAAATAAAATTTCAAAATCACTTTATGCTTATTATATGTATGGAGAAAAAATCCTACATACAGTGAACGTATTTGAATTTTTGGAAATATCTATGTATTCGGTGTTTGTAAAAAATAAAGTTTTTAATAGTGGTGCATTTCTCCGTTTAGAAGTCTTAATGTAAATAGGACCTCCGTAGTCCAATCCTACGTTTAGGAATGGTCGTGATGGTTGTAAACGTTGTTGAGGAAGATCTGCCATCTATTGAGTCTGACTCTTCGCTCTAAATCGAAAACATTTGATACATCTGTGTAGTATCTTGCGAACAACTGATTTTCCGTTAATTGGCCAATAATGTCTTCGCAAACTAGCGAGAACTGATTGCGCTTCAGCATGTAACAATCTCCCATGTTCTGCCTCAATTAACAGATGAGTGAATCGGTGTCGTTGCGGTAGTATGATTGGATGTTGTTGTTCATACGGTACCAAAGAATGCTTTATCCGTCCGCCAACTCTTAGGATTCCGTTTGTATCGACGAATGGGTTCAGTGCACTTATTTTACTGGAAGATGGTATTGGTTTATCATGGTTTAATAAATTCATTTCTTCTTGAAATGCATCTCGTTGTACTATTTTAATTAAGTACATTTTTGAATTATGAATTTCTTGTGTCGTTAGGTATCCTGTAGGCTTGGCAGTCAATTTTCTCGCATTTTGTATAAAACGTATAACAAAGGCAAAGCTGCGAATTAATCGCGAGAACCTTGAAAAGCGTTCAAAAATTTCATTTTTGTTAGTTGCTACTAACAAGGAAGTTATTTGTTTTGCAGGTCTAACTTCTGGAATTTTGGATGGTATGATCTTTTGTTCCGTTAGCCAGTGAGATTTGTTTGAAGAGATCCAATGAGGACCTTGCCACCACAGTGTAGAGGTTTTGAGATCATTGAGGTTTGAACCTCTTGATAAAGCATCTGCAGGGTTGGATTTACTTGGAATATGTTTCCAGTGGTAGCCTCTTGTCAGTTCTTGGACCTCAGAAACTCGATTTGCTACAAATGTAGTCCATTTAGATGGTGTTTCCTTTAGCAAGGAGAGCGCAATTGTAGAGTCCGTCCATAAATAAACGTTCGTTAAATTTATTTCTGGGCTGTGTATTACGCTGTTTGCTAAGCGTGACAAAAGTACAGCTCCGCATAATTCCAATCTGGGTAACGAGACCTGTTTGATTGGTGCTATTCGTGATTTCGAACATATCAGTCGTACCGAAATGTTAATTTTGTTTTCGTATCTCAAATACAATACTGCGCCATAAGCTGCAACTGATGCGTCACAAAATCCGTGGATTTCAACAATTGTTGAATTATTTATTTGTATCAAGCATCGTGGTACGATAAGATAATTTTCCTTTTGGAGTTGCTCTTTCCATTCTGTCCATTGTTTCGAGAGACAAATAGGTACTTGTTCATCCCACGAACTTTTTAGTTTCCACAGTTCTTGGATAAGTAGTTTTGCCTTAACAATTACTGGTCCTAGAATTCCTAGAGGGTCAAAGAGACTAGTGATTGTCGACAGCATCATTCGCTTCATATTTTCTTGGTATGATGGTAAATTAAAGGTAAATTTGAAGACATCTTCCTTTGGGCTCCAAATTAGTCCTAAGGTTTTTGTTTCGTTCTCATTTGTGAATGGAATTGTTTTATCTTTGGTAGTGCTAATATTTGCTACTAGGGTTTCTAAATTAGAACACCATTTATGCAACTCGAAACAACCTGCTTTGAAGATAGAAATAATTTGTTGTTGTAGAATTAAGGCTTCTGATTCATTTTCAGCGCCAGTTAAGACGTCATCAACGTATACATCTTTGCTAATTCTTTCTGCTGCAACTGGGTAGTTACATTTTTCATCAATAGCTAGCTGTTGCACGCATTTTGTGGCTAAGTACGGTGCTGCGCTTGTACCATACGTGACCGTCTTCAGACTATATTTTTGGATGTCATCAGTATCTTCCTTTCTCCACAGGATTGTTTGCAGAGCTCGTTGATTTTCATTTATGAGAATCTGTCTGTACATTTTTTGTACATCTGCGGAAAAGGCTACGCGATGTTTTCGAAATCGTATGATAATAGAAAATAGATCCTGGTACAGGGTTGGTCCAATCATTAATATATCATTTAATGATTTGTCAGAAGTGGTCTTCAATGACGCATCAAAGACGACTCGAATTTTTGTTGAATCTGCTTTTTTAAACACAGTATGATGCGGAATAAAATAAGTATCCTGATTCGTTGGTGAATGTAGTACTTCCATGTGCTCCAATTGTATGTATTCATCCATGAAAGCCTTGTAGTTTGTGTGTAGCTCGGGATTTCGAATAAATCTCTTTTCTAATTGGTTGAATCTTTTGTTTGCTTCTTCGTATAAATCACCTAACACAATAGGATCTTCTTTCAACGGCAAATTTACTACGTATCTTCCAGTTTCATCTCTTTTCGTTGTCTTTTGAAATATAGTCTCGCATTGGTTTTCTTCGAGAGACTGTACGTTTCGATATTCCAAAACTTTGTTAGAGAATCATTGAGTTGTTCAGTTGTCAGTAAAAATGTGTTTATAGGTTCATTTTGTACTAAACCACACCTTCCACCAATTATCCAGCCGAATACAGAATTTTGTATTATTGGTAAATCTTCTTCTAACGGCATGGTACCATGTTCTAAAAGTTCGAAGAATATTTCTCCCCCAATCAGTACATCGATTGGTGCAGGTATATAAAATGCAGGGTCAGCTAACATGCACGTTTGTGGTATGTTTAGATTCTGTATTTCAATGTATTTACATGGTAATTTATGTGTGATGTTGTCAATTATCAAAAATTCTAGTTTTTTCAAAATTGTTTAACCTTGACCTTATTGGTAACGTGACAGCTGATGTCGTTGAAGTCTTTGAATTTTCAATTCCGTTGATGGGAATAAACTTTTCGCAGTTATTGATATTTAGTTTTTTTGAAAAACCTTGTGGTTATAAAATTTGTTTGAGAAGCACTGTCCAAAAGTGCTCGACAATTAAGGTAATTTTTGTTCCCCGTTTGGATCTTCAGTTGTACAGTCGATAGAACAATTTGCATTTGTTCATTCGAGTTTATCAAAGTTACTGCACCATCAGTCGGGATTTGATCATTCTCTTTCTTTACTTCGTCAGATTTTTTACTATCTTGGTGCAATGAAGTATGATGTTTTCCATTGCACTTTCTACAATTTCCTGAGAAACATTTGTTTACCGAATGTCCGGGTCGCAAACAATTGTAGCATAGGTTATTTTCTTTAATGATTTTTCTTTTGTTAATGCAGATTTTCTTTTTGTAATTAGTGATTTTACGTCAGCGTCTGTCATTGTCGTAATTTGTGGACAAATTATTTGTAGGAATACGATACTATAGTAGTTGGGAAAAAAGGATAGAGATATGCGACCTACCTTGTTTTCTTCTGTGTGTTACTCGCCGGTGCGATAGGGTTCGATTCTCCGAAGTAGTAGGGACGTATTTGCAGCTGTGCAGTAGCGACTCCGTTGCGTGTTGCGTGGACGTTGCGCTAGCGTTGTATGTACGTTACTTCTCGTCTTCGTTTTCTTTCTTCATAAGCAGAAACTGCTGACAGATGATCGGCTTTTTCAAGGTCTCGTATCAGGAATGCAATATGAAGATTCTTTTTTTTTACTGAGTTAACACTTTGTTAAAAGTAAAGTTGTTAATTTTATTATTAAATCCCGTTCGAAGTACCAAATGTTCAATAAACTGAGCTACGAAGATTGAACACAGGTAATCATTTATATAATTTTTTTCTTGACAGAAGTCTTGTAATTTTTATTGTGTTTAGAGGTATTATGTTTCAGTTTGCTTTTTCACCGTTTTAAATAGATTCCTGTCCGAATCTACTCGTTTTTAATAAAAACTGATAACACTAAAATTATACAGACTTTGACAGGTATGTAAACAATACGTTTCTAAAACGCCAAAAAATTTTCGCTTATCAAAACTCACTTACATGTAAAAATACATCTTATTGGCTGAAAGGGTGCGAATTTTTTTTTGTGACACGGTGTTTTGTCGAAATGAAACTTGGTAACTAGGTAGAATCCTGAATTTGGATTGGTTTATGTATTTATGAGTAAAATAGTCATATATAATATCATAAGTGGTAATTTTTTTCCAGAAAAATTTTCAGATTGTTACGAGAGCTGGTTGCCTAGCAATTTATTGAGTGGCATTGACAAAAAAATCACGAGTTGTCAAACGAGTGATTTTTGATCATTGTAACGAGATAAATTAGCAACAGGCGCGAGTAAAGCAATCGGAAATTTTTTCCAGAATAAAAATTAACCACGAATGGTATTCGGATGACTATTTCCAAAATAAAAATCAGGTAATCATTTATATATTTTTTTTCTTGACAAAAATCTTCAAATTTTTATTGTGTTTTGAGATGTTATATTTAAGTTTGCTTTTTGAACGTTTTAAATCGAATCCTGTCCGAATGGATTCGTTTTTAATAAAAACTGATAACACTGAAAATATACACAGTTTGACAGGTATGTAAACAATATGTTTCTAAAACATAAAAAATTTTCGCTTATCAAAACTCACTTGTAAAAATACGACATCTTATTGGCTTAAAGGGTTCGAAAAAATATTTGTGACGGTGTTTTGTCGAAATGAAACTTGGTAACTAGGTAGAATCCAGAATTTGGATTGGCTTATAAATTTATGAGTGAAATAGTCTACACAAAATTTCTAAAAATCAGTTACTGAAGCAAGACACGAAATTACCATGCCATCACCTAAAGAGAAAGGTTGAAAGGTATCACGTAGAAAGTTTCTAAAGTTCATTGCAAATTTGGTTTAAAAATTAAATCTAATAGGAGAGTCGATCTAGAATTATTGAGAATAAGACAGATGGTATACATTTTTTAGGATATTATTTTAAATGTTTTGAAAGTACTTCCACCATATATTCTTTCCTTCTATTTCTTGGAAGTTACCAACCGATTTTCTTTTAGAATGTTTTCAAACTAATTTCTGAAAACTATTACCAAATTAATTTATAATGACATAAATTTACCAATGCTGTTAAATTAATTAAAGAGGTGCTTAAAAGCTGGCAAATTATAAATTATGATTCGGAAGTGCTCTTTGGTTAATTTCTATATTCACTCACAAAAATACTTAAAAAGATTGAATAACTATATTTAACTTACCTAAATTTTGCAACTTAATTTCAAATGACAGATAAATAACTTATGGCAGTGGAAATTTTATTTTTCAAGGCCTACCTGATACAGGTTGTTCCGTGTCTCGATCGACAAACTTATACCATATATTCCGGGGGTCATTACGATAAAAAAAATGTTATATGACCTATAGGTGAATTCCTCTTTGTTTCGGAGATATGGAAGGAATTAAAAAAAAATGATAATTGAGTTAGCCTTGACGAATGAACGTATGTTTGACAAATGAATGATTCTTGTGCTGTCTTATTAATTCAAGCCATTATACCTTCACTTTTTGGTAGAAGAATTGCTTAATTACATGGAAGATATTCCTCTGGAAGCTCGTCGTGGCATGTGGTTCCAGCAAGATGGGGCACCACCACATTTTGGAAGATAAGTGACGGTGTTTCTTAATGAAAATTTTCCGAAAAGGTGGAAAGGATGAGGTGGTTCTGTACATTGGCCAGCTCAGACACCAGACTTGTCGCCTTTAGATTTTTTTTGTGGGGTTGCCTCAAATCTCGTGTGTATAGTAATGGTAAACCAGATACACGCGAAGAGTTGACTGACCGTATAGATGAAGCTACTAATTCTCTAAAGAATGAATTAGCAGTAATTAACTGGCAACATTCTATGACTCGAAGGATAGCTGTATGTTTAGAAAATGGCGATTCTCATTTTGAGCAGTTGCTGTAATTTTGTGTTAATTAGCCATTGATGAATAATTTATATATATATATATATATATATATATATATATATATATATATATATATATATATATATATATATATATATAAATTATTCATCAATGGCTAATTAACACAAAATTACAGCAACTGGTGCTTGGTACTTCGAACGGGATTTAATAATAAAATTAACAACTTTACTTTTAACGAAGTGTTAACTCAGTAAAAAAAAGAATCTTCATATTGCATTCCTGATACGAGACCTTGAAAAAGCCGATCATCTGTCAGCAGTTTCTGCTTATGAAGAAAGAAAACGAAGACAGAAGTAACGTACATACAACGCTAGCGCAACGTCCACGCAACACGCAATGGAGTCGCTACTGCACAGCTGCAAATACGTCCCTACTACTTCGGAGAATCGAACCCTATCGCATCGGCGAGTAACACACAGAAGAAAAGAAGGTAGGTCGCATATCTCTATCCTTTTTTCCCTACTACTATAGTATCGTATTCCTACAAATAATTTGTCCACAAATTACGACAATGACAGACGCTGACGTAAAATCACTAATTACAAAAAGAAAATCTGCATTAACAAAAGAAAAATCATTAAAGAAAATAACCTATGCTACAATTGTTTGCGACCCGGACATTCGGTAAACAAATGTTTCTCAGGAAATTGTAGAAAGTACAATGGAAAACATCATACTTCATTGCACCAAGATAGTAAAAAATCTGACGAAGTAAAGAAAGAGAATGATCAAATCCCGACTGATGGTGCAGTAACTTAGATAAACTCGAATGAACAAATGCAAATTGTTCTATCGACTGTACAACTGAAGATCCAAACGGGGAACAAAAATTACCTTAATTGTCGAGCACTTTTGGACAGTGCTTCTCAAACAAATTTTATAACCACAAGGTTTTTCAAAAAAACTAAATATCAATAACTACGAAAAGTTTATTCCCAACAACGGAATTGAAAATTCAAAGACTTCAACGACATCAGCTGTCACGTTAACAATAAGGTGAAGGTTAAACAATTTTGAAAAAACTAAAATTTTTGATAATTGACAACATCACACATAAATTACCATGTAAATACATTGAAATACAGAATCTAAACATACCACAAACGTGCATGTTAGCTGACCCTGCATTTAATATACCTGCACCAATCGATGTACTGATTGGGGGAGAAATATTCTTCGAACTTTTAGAACATGGTACCAAATTCTGTATTCGGCTGGATAATTGGTGGAAGGTGTGGTTTAGTACAAAATGAACCTATCAACACATTTTTACTGACAACTGAACAACTCAATGATTCTCTAACAAAGTTTTGGAATATCGAAACGTACAGTCTCTCGAAGAAAACCAATGCGAGACTATATTTCAAAAGACAACGAAAAGAGATGAAACTGGAAGATACGTAGTAAATTTGCCGTTGAAAGAAGATCCTATTGTGTTAGGTGATTTATACGAAGAAGCAAACAAAAGATTCAACCAATTAGAAAAGAGATTTATTCGAAATCCCGAGCTACACACAAACTACAAGGCTTTCATGGATGAATACATACAATTGGAGCACATGGAAGTACTACATTCACCAACGAATCAGGATACTTATTTTATTCCGCATCATACTGTGTTTAAAAAAGCAGATTCAACAAAAATTCCAGTCATCTTTGATGCGTCAATGAAGACCACTTCTGACAAATCATTAAATGATATATTAATGATTGGACCAACCCTGTACCAGGATCTATTTTCTATTATTATACGATTTCGAAAACATCGCGTAGCCTTTTCCGCAGATGTACAAAAAATGTACAGACAGATTCTCATAAATGAAAATCAACGAGCTCTACAAACAATGCTGTGGAGAAAGGAAGATACTGATGACATCCAAAAATATAGTCTGAAGACGGTCACCTATGGTACAAGCGCAGCACCGTACTTAGCCACAAAATGCGTGCAACAGCTAGCTATTGATGAAAAATGTAACTACCCATTTGCAGCAGAAAGAATTAGCAAAGATGTATACGTTGATGACGTCTTAACTGGCGCTGAAAATGAATCAGAAGCCTTAATTCTACAACAACAAATTATTTCTATCTTCAAAGCAGGTTGTTTCGAGTTGCATAAATGGTGTTCTAATTTAGAAACCCTAGTAGCAAATATTAGCACTACCAAAGATAAAACAATTCCATTCACAAATGAGAACGAAACAAAAACCTTAGGACTAATTTGGAGCCCAAAGGAAGATGTCTTCAAATTTACCTTTAATTTACCATCATACCAAGAAAATACGAAGCGAATGATGCTGTCGACAATCGCTAATCTCTTTGGCCCTCTAGGAATTCTAGGACCAGTAATTGTTAAGGCAAAAATATTAAATTCCTTTGATATCTCCGAAACAAAGAGGAATTTACCTATAGCGTATATAACATTTCTTGATCATAATGACCCCCGGAATATATGGTATTAGTTTGTCGGTCGAGTCGCGGAATACCCTGTATGTATAAACTAGAATAGTATATTAAAACATAAGTTACAAAAGGCAATGTATCCCAGCACGAGTTACAAATTCGCTGACGAGCGCGCAGCGGCGAGTGGGCGAAGAAACGATTGATGAATTGCCTTCTGTATCGTGTGAATTATACTATTTTCTCTGTTGAGGCTTGCATTTATGAAAATATTTGACGATTTCCATTAAGGGAGATATTTGGTAAAATTACTAAGTTGGTGACAGTGATTTGTGCTTCTTATTTTGGCCGTTGCATAGATATTCAAGGTATTTATGCAGTCATGCCAATTTCAAATAAAAAAAATGTCACCAAAAATCTTTTAAGAATAAAGCTCCTTCTAACATCAATATGCGTGCTAGGATGTGATATTCTAATTCCAAAACAGAGATATTGTTCTTACAGTGTGTTTATTTAACATAGTAATGAATGAATACGCCTGTTAACGAACATTGAAATTTATCTAAATTTTAAAGTAGACCACTGTAATCACGGTATAAAGTACTTAACGATATTTTAACATGATTTTTCATTAAAGGAAGCGAGTCATTTAGAATGCAGTTAGTAACCTAGCCTTGGCAAGATTCTGTTGTAATTAGTGTTAATTCAAAACTCGTGCATGTGATAAATATGCGAGTTAAAGTTTCAGGAAAATCCATTTAAATCCCTATTCTCAAGACGCCGTGCTTAGAGTTATTTTTGCGAAATTTCTTTGGCATCCTTATGAAGTTGTTATGACCTTCATTATAATGCGGAAAACGTATCTTGAACATAGAAAGGAATTATCTAGTTATGTGTCAAAATTAATACCAGACTTGGCAACGTCGCAAGAACGTGTGCGCGCATATTTCACTAACCGCCAACGTTGGCATCTGGTAAATTGCTTATATAATAATTAAACTTTTGACGATATCTTAAATTTATGCATTGATTTATGAGATAAGAAACTTAATTAGAATTATATTTTTCACAAAAAAAGAGAATATATTATCTTTGCACTCATTGTACAACAGATGGAAATTGCACAGGAAATTCTAAAAAAAATGTTTTAAATTGAAATACATATATTATTTATAATTATACCAAAAGAAAAGGACGCGTGTAGATGAAAGCGAGGCCACCGACTTTGATAAATTTTGTCGGGTGCACCGAACAAAAAAATTATATTGTATACAATATGTATGTAAGTATACCGTGTGTCCCAAGCATGCCGTAACTTTAGTGTAACATAATTTAGTTAAATAGTTTATTTAATACAGGTACTATTTTTTGTCCGTAAAAATTTATGAAATGCTTTATACATAGAATTTTAAAGCGGAAAATTCAGAATTTTTTAATTCCATGATTTATAAATTTGTCTTTGGTGACCATTAAACTAAATTTAAATTTACGGTAAAAATAGATCTAGTATGCGATTATTTGAAAAAATTACGAAAAATAAGTAACAGAATATAAATAGGATGTACGATAATAATGTTTTATTACATAATTTTTTTGCAAATATATACATTTGCACCCGACAAATAGCTTCCTCCACTCTTACTTTTTAATACTTCAAATGAAAGTTTGTTTAGTTTTGAAGCAATTTGTGGTATTAAAAAGTCTTAGTTGTTTTTAATTTAACTGCATTTGATTTTTAAAGTTAATATGATGTCATGGTTATAGTGGGCTGCGGGAGAAAGATAGCAATAGTGTGACGTCGCAGTAACAACAAATTTCAAATATTAAATTATTATTAAAAAATCTGATGTGGCCAGCACATTACCTTCCGTCAGTTCTATGTATTTTGTATAAATGTCATACAGAAAGTTCCTTGCAAAAGATTCTATTTCTTGTACATTACCTTAAGACAGTTGTATGTATTTTATACAAATTCCAGACAGAAAGCAAAAGATCCTATATATCCAGTAAAATTATAACACATACATACTGTCAACTGCACTTGACACTGACACCTTTCAATCAGAATTTTCTTAATACATCAGCTGTTTCCAGAGTTATAGCATAGCTAGCTAATATACGATATTTAATTTCTTTATAATTTTTTAACTCTATATCCATTTAATATGAAATATAAAATGCATTCAAATCGCATAGAGAATAAAATATTCTTTAATATTTATAATAACATCAAATGTGAAAAAATGATATTTAACATCGTTTTTTCAAGAAAAACTGTTAAAATCTTCAAATGAGGGTACTTCCGGTTGACCAATTCTAACCAAAATCTAATCAGCTCTTCACATGGATGTAACGAAGAGGAATACGAAAAAATTATAATTTTTTGAATTGTAGTATGGAAGTTATCGTAGACGAAAATTTTGTTACACACACACACACAGACACACATACACACACACACACACATACAGACATCATCGTAAAAATAGTAAAATCGTGTTCTAGGGACCCTAAAACGTGCTTATTCATCAAAAACTCACCACCGATTTTTTTGACCAAAGACAATACCTTCCTTACCTAAAGGTGACGGAAGGTAAAAATGTTATTTTTATATAAATCGTTATTTATGGAGTAATACTTTAAGTATGAAGTGTACATTTTATTATTTTCAGAGCTTGGCAGTAATAAATTACCAATTAAATTACTTTTAGAAAAAAGTAATTGTATTTGAATTACTTTTAATACACAGTAATTGTAATTACTAATTAGTAATTTCGGATTTTTTTAGAAATAATTAAGATAAGTAATTGGTTCTAGCAATTACTAATATTTTAATTACTTTCATAATAATAATTCTTTTAAAAGGAATTTAATTCTTTTTAAATAATTTAATTACTTTCAAAGTTGAATTACTTTAGGTAGTATATTCTAAGTTGTTTTTGCAAGTTGCAACACGTTAGTTGTGTGGTGTATATCTGACTGTCGTTCTGTTCCGTAAGCAGTAACAGAACAGACCATTGAAAACAGTCAGTGTCAGTTTTCTAATATACGGGTTCAATATAAGAATACGTGATGTCCTAGTTTTATTCTAATTCTAATTCCTCGTTTAACATCTTTATATAGTCATAATACGCAATTTTATTACAGCTTACAGCTAATAGGTACCTACATATTTCTTTTTAAGTAAATTTTCAAAACAAATGCGTATTATTTGAACACTACATAATGATTATTATTTTTGTTTGAAATTTTATATTTTATGTATTTTTATAGGTAAATATTATTATAAGAAGTAAAAAGTAATTGAAAAATGTAATTGATTTTACATTTTTAATTACTAGCAATTAGTAAAAAATACTACTTTTTATTTAAAAAGGCGCAAAATAGAAAAAAAAATATATAGAAAACTCAATTCATAATTGTCGATTATGACATTTGTTCTTTAATATAATATTTTTCTGTTCTGGCGCTTGTCTTTTTCTAGATGTGGTATGACTTTTTTCAGCAGATATATCGTCATTACCGAAATCTTCTCGCTTCAAAACATAGATCTAAAAAATAAGAAATAGATCGTGTAATCAGAATAATGTAAAAAATAAAAATTATCATCAGAGTAAGAAGACAATCCACCCGTAGAAATATAAGCAAAAAATAAAACAACGACTTAATTCGAGAAAGAGCTCGTCTTCAATCGAATCTAAGGTGCAAAATATAAAAAGCATGTTTGTTTTAGCAAAAAATCAGCATGCGTTTCCCTCTTCTTTTTACTACAGAGTAGTCAAAAATAACTGATTCAGTTGGCAATAAACAAAAGTACTTGAAATTGGTAAGACTAATACAAAAATTTATTTCCTGTTATTGACACTGTTGACAGTGACATGTGAAAATTTAATTTTAAGTGTTCCTTAAATTGACAATATCGTATCGAACGAAACGTCAAATGAAAAATTAAATATTTCTGCCGAATTTCGATACGCATTTTTTTTGTTTAAGCCTAGCTTAAAATTTAAGTGTCAGCGGGGCAAATGGGAATATGTCCCATGTTAGAATGTATCATAATATCACATAAGGAACAACTCGCCTCCTTATTAAATATATGTGTAAATAAAATTTGATATTGTCAAGGTGCGTTGTAGTAACACTGTAATAGTACAAATAAATACTACTAAAGACCGTAAATAAACCTCAATAATAAAAAAAAGAAAACAAATAGTCACATGGAACACATAATAATCTATTGATAAATTTAGAAACAAAAATAATTTTAAAAATTGCTAAAAAATCGAAGCAGAAATTCAAGAGAAAATTATAAAAATTAAATCTTTTTATATAAAATACGAGTAGTGGGAAATGATGATAAAATGTCTTTCTCAATGCTCTTGTCTTTGTTTATAGTTATTTATGCTACAAGAGTGGTCAAATGTACCTACATATCGTGTTGCATATAAGATTTTTTCCACTCCCGATGATTTATTTTTTACCTGTATATTTTCATTGCCAGATATGTCAATGCTGTCAAGAAATACAGTTGAATATTGATACATTAAAAAAAGAATCGAAGTATTCCATGGAAAATTTAAGAAGAAAAATGCTGTCATCTGTCACATTTGCCACGTCAACGGTAACTTTTGAATGGAAATATTTATGAAATGAAGACAATTTGGTAGAAATTAAATTCAAAATTATAAATTATAAGAATGAATAAATATTTGACACAAGTTTAAAATATCAAACTATTGGTATTTCACAAAGTGGGAGGTAAGTTCAGCTGTAGGGAAGTAAGGACAATCCTTACTTCCCGTCACTAATAGAAACCGATATCTTGACAGTAAAATACACATACATCCATACAAACTATGTCCTGGGAGTGAAAAAAAAAATATATTGACATTGAGTGTATGTCTGAGAATTATAAGTTTATTTAAATTGCATAGCGTGCTTTCCATTTATTCTTATCAAGTTATGTGGCCCAGAGTGCATACACAAATTTTGTAACTAATATTATGACTGTTGACCGTGTATTTAGTTTGTCGTGACATTGAACTGTTACAATGAATCATCAAAGTTTTTCACGTATTGATGCATTATATATCGACAATTTCGATACGTGGAAATTACAAATGCAAGCTTTGTTAATAAAGAACGATTCATGGTCGTACGTTAACGGTGAGTATCCACGTCCGTCAATAACAACGGGAGATATAAATTCGGAAAATGCATTGAAATTGTGGATCAAAAACGACGCTAAGGCAAAAGCAGATATTATTTTGTGTACAAGTGCATCAGAACGTATATTAATTAAAAACTGTGTAACCTCGTGCGACGTTTGATCGAAACTAGAAGAGAACTACGTATCGAAAGGTCCCGCTCGTAAAGCTACGTTATTAAAATAATTAACTTTGCAGAAAATGAGCGATAATGATGACATTAATCCTGATTTGCTAGCTATAATGCTTCTGTATAGTTTACCGCCGAGTTATGAAAATTTTAGATGTGTTATAGAATCCCGTGACGTTTTGCCTATTCCCGATGTGTTACGAATTAAAATTATCGAAGAAAGTGTCGCGCGCACAAATAAAAACGATGTAAATACAAACATTCAAAGTGCTATGTAGTAGGAAAGTTCAATAAATCTTACTTTCGCGATAATAAACAGAAATTTTCGAAACCGGAATATCGCGATACAAAAGAATTTTTTAAATATCGTTGTCATAAATGCCGGAAAATCGGTTATAAGGCTGCTGAATGTAGATCCTGGAAAACAAAATCTGAAGTCAAGAACGCAGAACATATTAGTTTTGTTGCTGAATCTTGACATACTTATAATACATCCAAGAAAATGACGAATTGGTGCCTGGACAATGGTGCAACTACACACGTATGCAAGAAATCAAGCGATTTTACTAAGATATATGCTAAGAACGGAGCATTAAATCTCGCAAGCAATGAATCTACAAATATTGTTGGAATTGGTACTATCCGATTATTAGCAAACATCAGTGGAAATACAAAGAATATTTCATTGGATGACACGCTGTACGTACTTGATCTACGAACGAATTTGTTATCAATTATTAAGATAACAGATAAGAATTTTGAAGTTTTATTCAAGAAACATACAGCCTTCGTTTACGACAGAAAAGGTGACATCAAACTAACAACTGATCGAATTGGAGATCTATACTAACACGCGAAAAAAATGTAAATTTTCAAGGGAAAAAAATAAGGCATCTACAGAAAATATATCTAAGCTGTTGATGTCATGGCATCGGCGTCAAAGACATCTGAACGTGACAGATATGCGAAAAATTATGCAAGATGGTGAAATTCTCAATATAAGTTCTTCAGAAATTATCAATCAATTTCAGTGTGACCTGACATGTCTAAAAGGAAAAATGACAAGAAAACCTTTCACCAGCAAATCTGATGAGTCACTGAAGAATATAATTCACTCTGACGTTTGTGGTCCGATTCGGGTTGAATCTCTAGAAAAGGCTCGTTATTTATCACATATATAGATGATAAATCAAGATGGTGTGAAGTCAGATTCGTTAAATCTAAAGACGAAGTTCCGAAGACAACCACACAAGTTCTAGAATTATTTGAAAATCAAAAGGAAAGAAGAGTAAAGTGTCTTCAAACAGATAATGGAACTGAATATATATGTAAAGAATTAGAAAAATATCTAAAAAGTAATGGTATTACGACTCACTATTCCGAATAATCCTGAACAGAATAGGGAAGCTGAACGAAGAAACAGAACTATAACTGCAAGATGTTTACTCATACAAGCGAATTTACCTGCACATTAATGGGCTGAAGTGGTAAATACTGATTTATTAGAAGTAGATGCCGTACAAAAAATTTAAACGCATTAAATTCTTTCGAATCGTGGACAGGGAACAAGCCAAAATTAAATGAATTAAAAGAATTTGGGAAACTATCAAGAGATGTACAGTTTTCAAAAGTTGAAACTGTAATGGGAAATGAATTTACAGGATATCTGCGAGAAAATGAAAATCAAAAAGAAGAAAATCAAAGAAATTATTTGGAGATAAAATTATATAATTCATTTGAAGATTCGAAGTAAGTATTCAAGAAAGTAGTCCAGAATATCGAAAATTTCAAGAAACCAAGTCAAAAGATCGAAGAATTCAAGAGAGTAATCCTGAAGGAAATAATTTATTTATTTATTTATTTATTTATTTATTTATTTATTTATTGAATACTCTGTCCAACAGGCGAACCCATATTATGGACTAGAGAACAAAGAAAATACACATGAAATATAATAAAAATTACAGTGAGCATACATATTACAATTTATAGACAATAAATACTGCATTGCAATTACATAAGAAAAATAAACATGAAAATATTACAACTGTAATGAGGATTGCAAATATTTAAAATTACAATTAAAAATATCACAATGGTCCTGAATAATTGCATAACTAGAAATCATTGCGTTAATAGGGGAATTTAGCAATATGTTAGTGCGGGATTGAAAAGGAATGAATGAAGTTTGATTTCTGGAAGAAAAGGTTGGTACTTTGAAATTAATAAATTGCAGAATATTAGGGCTGTCTATTGTATTATGGATTAATTTATGAAGAAAAATAATTTGCCAGTTTTGTATGCGACAGTAAAGTTTTTGGAATTTAAATAAATCAATTAACGATACGTTAATGCCCTATGATACATAGGGCATATTGAAAGGAGGATAAATGTTAAATGTTTTGAAATGTAAATATTTTAGAAATTTCTTCTGTATTGCCTCTATTAGATTACAATGTTTCTTATAAAAAGGAGACCAGATTATTGAACAATTCTCCAATTTACTTCGAACAAAAGCATAGTACAGTACTGTTATAGATCTAACTGATGTAAAAAGTCGAGTATTCCTTATAATAAATCCTAATGATTTATAAGCTGAAGAAACTGTAGTATCTATATGTTTGTTAAAATTTAGTTTCTTATCAAAGATTACACCTAGATCTTTTATTTCCTCACAACGGCCTAATATAGAGTTATTTAGTTTATATTCAAAGCAAATAGTGGAATGCTTTCTAGTAAAAGAAAGAGTTTTACATTTATTGATGTTCAATTCCAGCTTATTTAGTCTACACCAATGCTCCAATTTATAAAGGTCCTCCTGAAGTGATATACAATCAGAAGGTTCTGAAATTGTTTTAAATATCTTCAAATCATCCGCAAAGAGCAATATTTCACTCTCAAAACATTTTTCAATATCATTTATAAATATGAGAAATAAAAGGGGGCCCAGGTTCGATCCCTGTGGGACGCCCGAAGAAGCTTCAAACATAGAGGAGTTAATGCCAAGATAAGATACTATTACTTGACGCTCTGTTAAATATGATGATAAAAGTTCCATTAAAGCAGGTGTCAAACCAATCATGTTTAATTTTGTAAGTAATATATTATGATCAATACGATCAAATGCCTTGGCAAAATCAGTGTAGACAGCATCTACTTGCTTACCTTTGTCCAAGGCATTCGATACGTATTGAGTAAAATAAAGGAGATTGCTAGTCGTAGACCGCTTCTCAGTAAAGCCATGCTGATGAAAAGAAAGCTGACTTCGCACATTGAAGTAAATTGTTTTATAAATTATACACTCAAATATCTTGCTGAAGTTAGACAAAATGGCCACAGGCCTGTAATTCGATATATCTTTATTAGAACCAGATTTATGAACGGGTATGATTTTAGCTAACTTCCATACATCTGGAAAAGTACAAGAGCGCAATGACAGATTAAAAATATAAGCTAATGCTATTGAAAGAGGCTCTTTACAGTCCTTAAGTAAGAAAGCCGGAATAAGATCGTAACCAGATGTAAAACTTGGTTTAAGTTTATTTATAGCATGTAGGATATCGGGTATAGTAATTTCATTGAGATAAATACTTGGAGAATTATCAGAAGTAGTATTAATACTAGCATTTGATGAATGCTTAGTATAAACACTACGGAAAAAAGAAGCAAAATTTTCCGTAATTACCGCTGGAGAATTAAGTTCAACATTATTATAAACCATAGTGGTAGGTGAAGCATTATTTAACTTCTTACATTTGACAAAATTCCAAAACTTCTGTGGATCCTCTTTAATAGAACTTTCACATGAGCTGATATAATTTTTATATGCTAAAGTAATATCGTTTTTAGTTTTTGTACGATAGAATTTGAATTTATTCCAATAAAATACATTATTATGTTTTTTATACAAGCGAAAATAATTTTGTTTTATTTTTAAATTTTTTATGATTTGTTTAGAGTACCATGGAGGAAAGGAAGATTTAAATTTAGGACGAGATGGTACACACAGATCTAACATATTATACAAAGTATTATAAAAAAAGTTACAAGCGTCATTAACATTCGTGAAAACAGATAACTGTGACCAATCAAAATCGTTAATTAAATTGTACAATCTTAACAAGTTTGCATTTTTGAAATCATACTTTCTAAATGTGATATTATAAACGTGTGTGTTTGGTTTAAAATTTTCATTATGAATATTTATATGAAGTACAGGGTGTTGAGAATATTCTACATCTAGGATGGATGAAATTCGTGTAACATTACACGATACATTAGATATAACTAGATCTAAAACACGACCATCTATATTTTTAAATTCATTAAATTGTTTGTAGTTAAAAAAAGTTATAAAATTATTAAATGCATTAACAGTCGTATTTTGCTGTGATAAAAATTCAGGGATATTGAAATCTCCAACATATATAACTTTTTTATCTAAAAGAAACGTTAATGATTCGAAAAATTCAATTATATTATTATAAGCTAAAGCATTCATTGCAGGAGGAACATATACGTTAATAATATAGAGGTCAGATAAATTTAGACAAACTTTGACACATGAAACATCAACATTACTAGGTAAAATATCTAAGTAATCACTTAAATTTATTTCACATGCACTTATACTTTTTTTCACAGCAGTCAAAACACCACCTCCTCGTGATACACCACAATCACGAAATCGGCGATCCATACGAAATATGTTGTATGATCCATCAGAAAATTCTGAATCTGCTATATCCGGACGTAACCAAGTCTCAGTTAGGGCAATGATTTCATACTCTAATGAGTGCATAATCGAATGAAAATAGTCCATTTTATTTACTATACTTTGAATGTTTTGATAATATAAATTAACATCAGCTCTATTAGAATTTACGGGTTCGCCTGAAGAATTCAGTTTTTTACAATTGTTGGTATTGCACGAATATATTTAATACGTAAGTTTGTTTCACCCTTGTCTTTTCTTTCTTGAAGTTCATTACGACAACGTTTTATTTGATCAACTTGCAAAGGAGTTCTGTCGATATTAATGTAAACATTTCTATGTTCATCAAAAGTTTTTAGGAATTTAGCTTTTGCTAACATAGTACAGAAAATAGAAGAATTCAACGTCAAAGAATTCAAAAAACCAAGGCAGAAGAATTATAAGAAACGGATCAAGAGGCAGAACACGAAAAGAATACAAAATAAAAACACTGTCAGACATATATGAATCTACAAATATGTTAGAAGAAGACAATAATAATTTGTGTTTTCTCGCCGAAATTTTAATGAAGAATGCTATGAACGGACTAGAAGCAGATGAATGGAGGGAAGCAATCGCTAAAAAAAAATAAGTACAATAGTGAAGAATGAGACATGGAATCTCGTTGATCGTCCAAATGATGAAATAACTATTGGAAGTAGAATTGTTCTACGAAATAAATATAAAGCAGATGGGACACTGGAAAGAAGAAAAACTCGTCTTGTAGCTCAAAGGTTTTTACAAAAAGAAGGTATTCATTTTAATCAAACATTTGCCTTTGTAGCTCGCATAAGTTCAATACGAACTCTAGTTAGTATTGCAGTCGTTTCAAAAATGAAAAGTTACCAGCTTGATATAACAAGTGCTTACTTAAATGGAGAACTAGAAGAAATAATTATCATGGATCCGCCAAAACAGTTGGAATTTTTTTTAGAAATAATTATATCAAGCAACAAATTTGATAAAAATATTGTTCAAAAATCTAAACACATGCTGCAAGAAATGAAGAAAGGGAATAAAGTATGTAGATTAAATAAATCATAGTACGGCTTATGAGAAGCAGGAAGAAGTTGGAATATAAAATTTTACAATGTATTAAAAGCATATGGGGCCATTTCAACCAAATCAGATCCATGCATTTACAGTATCGGACAAGGGGAAGACAGAATGTTTATCGCTATTTACGTGGATGACATCATCATAACTTCTAAAAAGGAAACATTGGCAGAGAAGTTTTTGAATTATTTGACTCGTCATTTTGAAGCAAGAAAGATTGGTGAAATCAGTCATTGTATTGGTATCAAATTTTCATGGAAACAAGGGAAGATATTTCTTAATCAAAGAAGTTAACATACAGATACATTAGAACGATTGGAATGACAGAATTCTGCACAGTTGGAACTCCTATTGTACCTCATCCAAATCTCCAAAGTGAAGAAGAACCCAGCGAAGAAGTCTTAAAGCTGCCGTACCGTGAACTTATACGAGATTTAACATATTTAGCTGTAACTTCTAGACCAAACATCGTAAACGCCGTAAGTTATCTCAGTCAATTTAATAACTGTTATGGTCATACACATTGGACTTCAGCAAAACTTATCTTGAGATATCTTAAACGAAAAATCAATTTTGGTATTAGTTTTGGTCCAAAAATGACAATTTCATATGACAAGGTCACGCAGATGCTGATTGGGGAAGTTGTATAGTCGACAGACGTTCTTATACTGGATTCGTTTTTACATTAAATGGAGGACCAGTAAGTTGGGTATCCAGAAAACAAAGAAGAGTAACACTGTCATCAACTGAGGCTGAATATATGGCTTTATCTGATGCTATAAAAAAGCGATTCATTTAAGAAGTTTCCAGATGGAACTAGGAATTAAAATAAATGGAAGTACCACAATATATAATGATAATAATTGTGCTATATGACTTGCTCAGAATTCAGCTTTTCACAACAGAAGCAAACATATCGATATTAGATATCACTTCATTAGACAAGCTGTCAACAACAAATACGTCATACCAGCTTACATATCTACTGAAGAAATGTTTGCAGATTGCCTCACGAAGGAACTTCCCAAGAATTCATTTTTGAAATGTATTCATAAATTATTTTGTAAAGAATTATGTGATTCACACATTCAGAGGTAGTGTTAGAATGTATATGGCACATCACAATGTATATATCACATAAGGAACAAATGATACTACTTGCCTCTTTATTAAATATACATGTAAATAAAATTTGATATTGTCATGGTCATGGTGCGTTATGCATATATATATATATATATATATATATATATATATATATATATATATATATATATATATCATAAAAATTAATTCTAATATATTAATTGAGTTTGTGTTAATTGAAAATGAATAATGACGATAATAATAGAAATAAAATAGGTACTGCGTTAGTATATTTGACACCAGTACCAATAAAAATAACAAGGGCTGTTGGTCGTAAAATAAAGCAAATACATATCTGGCCGTGAAGTACGAGTAGAAAATAACATTTTATCATTCCGTGTACAGCCAAAAAATATTCGGACCTACATTCGTGAACAAAACAAATGACAACAACAAATAGCCGTTATGAAACCCGTTAGGCTGGGTTGCGAGTCACAGAGTGAGGGCTGAACAGCTGAGAAAGATCTATGGCGGCTTGGAAGGAATTAAAACAAAGTGTGATTTAGTAGTGCGGTGCGGCACGCGGTATTATTTATAATTTGTTGTGTAATTCAAGGTGGCGTTATTGTATCGCGGAGCAGGCTCGGCGCAGTCGATGTTATCTCTGTATTAAACTTGATTTATGTTTTAATTTCTACAGTATTTATGGCAGGCATTTTTGTCGAGCGAACCGGCAACCGCTACAGCAGTAAAAACTTTATTTAGAAGTAGCTAATTGTAATGGAAAATTTAAACGGTATTTTTATGGTCGTTTACAGCTCGATTATACAGTTTGCAGATCATTTTGTTTCACATTTGCATGGAAAGGTCTTTATTTTCGTTTTGTTTGTTAATAAAATTATATGACGGTATGGTCCCTTTGTCGAGGAATTCATATTTAGGAATTTAGCCCGGATTATGTTGTTGAAAATAAAATAACTGCGGCTTTTGTTGAACCAGATTAGCAAAACAACTTTCGATAATGTCAGAAATAAACTGTCTATTATATCAAAAAAGGAAATTATATTTAAGATAAATAAAGGCACAAGAATTGATAACACACCCACATAAATAATTCTGTGACTTAATGCATGATAAACCAATGGATTTTTTAACAAAATGAAATTGGTTTTAAAATTATGTATATCAAAACAACCAAAGTCTAATTGTAAAGGAACTTATGTAAAAAGTCCTGCGTAGCTTGCGTGTCTATATGTGTCTCTATTTTTTAGTGCTTATCTCGAGAACTAATCTGGATGGATTTTAATGAGTTTTTCGCTGTTCTATAAAATATTTATCGAGAAAGTTTTAAATGTGTAAAGCATGAATCTATGATAAAAGGTACCTTGCAGTGGAAAGGATCTTTGATTAAATTTTACTTCTAAAGTAAATTTAATTGTATGAACAAGTTCGAGTCAGTTTCCATGTTCTTATGACATTGAAGGCCGATTTTATGATAGTTATTTGTATATTAAGGCCACGAAATCACTCTTTAGCGTACCGAGAGACAATCTCGAGGGCGCTAAAGGATTTCGCGGGCAAGGTGTACACAATATTTTTTGTGCAACCGTAAAAAATATGTAATTACAAATTTTATTAATTTTCAACAGTTCCATTATAAATAGAAAGTTAGCTTTTAACCATGCAATTCTCAAGTGTCAAAGTGATTGTTTACCTAATTTCGCGGCCGCTACCATGACAACGGTCCCGAAATCCAATTTGTTCATTTCATTAAATTGATACCTAAATTTTAAGTAAAGAATAAATATCTTATTATGCATAAAGCAGTAATGGTATGTGCCTTTGAACATGTACTCATCAGTATTAGGTTATTAGGTTACATTATTCGAGAAATACCTGAGTCTAAACTCATCATATATAATTTAGCACCAATAAAAATAATTGTGGTGCATGTAAGCCAGGGTTTATTCTAACATTTTTTTGCCAAACAAATTTTAAATACAAGTAACAATAAGACAAAATTAAGAAATTTTTAAAATATTTTTAACTACCTAAGTAATTATTTTACTTATCTTTATCATTGTATACTTGAATAAAAAATAATTTCTTTTTTAAATAATATTTATGTCCTACTATTTCGTGTACCGTCTTATTCTCATTGAATATGATATATTTAAGTATCTTGCACAAATTTAAAATTCCCACTTCACTTTTTATTTTTCCACAGCACATTTTGTGTCCAGCTGCACTTTAGAATAAACCCTGATGTAAGCACACAAAGAGAGCAATTATTGGCATTCTTTTAATTTAGCTTGCGTCGGCTACAGGTATGGGAATTGGCGCCGGTAGCCAAAGCACTGCCTAACATGCAGTAAATCTAAAACACCTAGGTAAGTAGTAACAGTTGCTCGTCTCGTGAGTCTATGGTATTAAAATAATAAAAAATAAATGCTGTATGACAAAATTTTTGAGTAATTGTTAACATCTGATTTACACCTAAATAGAGAAATTTACCAATATTCTCTAATATTTAAATTGAATAAAATTTGTAAATATTAACTTTTTCAAAGTTTTTGCCTTCATCGTAGGAAATATATATTTGTCTCTTTCTTATTATTTTGTAATTGGGATGTCTCATACTTGTATAGAAAACAATTAGCAACAACAACAACAAAAAATATCAGATTCTTGAAAGAATGTTTTTATCCAATGATATTGTTACAGAGAATGATCCATGCAGTCAAGCTTGTTATTTCCGAACTGCATTGTTTTTAAATAATAACAAGCAATTTAGAGAAACTGAGCGTCCGTCTTGTTATTTGTTCATCTAGGGTAGGGTAGCACGGCGAGCATCGTGCATGGCAGCCCCTCGATCTATTTGTCCTGTTATATCTCTGTAGATGACTACGAATTCTTTCTATTGTCGGAGTCATTTCTTATTTCCTGCGGAAAAATTATTGTTCTGTTTACGATAAGGTAAAATGCTTAGACAAGAATCTCGAGGGATATTTTAAGAACATATTACATGTCTCAAAGCTAATGGCTTTGCCTGATGTACTTGTAAACAGTTTTTAAGGAAATACTTTATCGTTATTTTATATCCAGAATGACATTGAAATTCTTCTACTTCCATTACTTTGGAGTTTGCTTCATTTTTCTGAAAACCTGATATAGTAGCTTTCACATAATGGCAGCACAATCATACAAGAAATGAATGGGCGGAAATTCAATACACGAGAAAAACATTATAATTAGGAAAATATATTACACGGTGCAACGAGTACAGAAAGGCAACTATTTAAATCGAAAATCAAAGTGCTATTTCTCAGCTACATACGAAATATCGAGAAAATTGTAAAATGTATCGACAAAATTGTTGTGGACTACAAAATATTTGCTCTAGAGTCTAGAGGGAAAAATGTAAGCGAAACAAACTATTTATACTTACGCAAAAATATCCGTGTGTGTGTGTGTGTGTGTGTGTGTGTGTGTGTGTGTGTGTGTGTGTGTGTGTGTGTGTGTGTGTGTGTGTGTGTGTGTGTGTGTGTGTGTGTGTGTGTGTGTGTGTGCGTGTGTGTGTGTGTGTGTGTGTGTGTGTGTGTGTGTGTGTGTGTTTCACATTTAATGTTATTATAAATATTAAAGAATATTTTATTCTCTATACGATTTGAATGCATTTTATACTTCATAGTAAATGGATATAGAGTTAAAAAATTATAGAAAATTAAATATCATATATTAGCCAGTTATGCTATAACTCTGGAAACAGCTGCTATATTAAGAAAATTCTGATTGAAAGGTGTCAGTGTCAAATGCAATTGACAGTATGTTTGTGTTATAATTTTAATGGAAATATAGGTTCTTTGGTAGAGACTTTCTGT
The DNA here is from genome assembly GCA_963082715.1 of Harpalus rubripes. Classification (NCBI taxonomy): domain Eukaryota; kingdom Metazoa; phylum Arthropoda; class Insecta; order Coleoptera; family Carabidae; genus Harpalus; species Harpalus rubripes. The sequence continues at coordinate 49,248 of CAUJCB010000741.1, forward strand.
ATGGAATTTGTATAAAATACATAAAACTGCCTTAAAGTAACATACAAGAAATAGAATCTTTTGCAAGGAACTTTCTGTATGACATTTATACAAAATACATAGAACTGACGGAAGGCGATGACCAATAGGAAAACAGTTTGTTATTTATATAAATAAAAGTACGCGATAGTTTGTCACATGTTAAACTGCATGTACTCTGTCATAATCTGTTTCAGATCACGTGACTTTTTCGAAATATTACACAAATTTCAATAATTAATTGTAAAATATCTAATGAATATTTCGTGATATTTTAAAATTTGAGGCTCTTTAAACAACACAATCTTTTAAAGTACTTAGAAGTCATATAAAAATTCTTGCAACAGCCATATTTTGCAATTTCTATTTTATAAAATATTTGCAATGATTGCGAATGATAGGACGTGAAATATTATGTAATGCAGTGGGGGATGTAATAATTCTTACAAAATTACCGATCGAAATATCAAATTGTATAAATTTCCTAGAAGATTATTGAAGAATAGATGCTTTAGAAAATAGGTAACTTTTTAACGGATAACTTCAACTAACATGAAAAATTCTTTTAGATTTATATATTTTCTCATTGTAAAAGATATTTATCATATGAATAAAATTCAAACAATGGTCGTATGATTGAAATAATGAATTGTTTAAAAATGTGTTTAAGTTAATATTTGAATAAGATGCAGAAAATTGTCTATATATATATATATATATATATATATATATATATATATATATATATATATACATATATATATATATACATATATATATATATATATATATATATATATATATATATATATATTTATATATATATATATATATATATATATATATATATATATATATATATATATATATATATCATAGATTTTGTACATGTTATGTTAATGTTAAAGGTAGAAATTCACATGGTTCGTATTTTTCGAGTAATTTCTTTTCCGAGCTTGCGCAATTGGTTCCACTTACAGCCTGGTACATTTACAATGAAAATTCATCTTCATTTATTGCGAATATAAAAGAAAGATGCTAACATCATCCACTGGTATCGTCATATGTAGAAACTTTCTTCTTTCCAATCATGCAAGTTTTCCAACTCTTTAATTGCAATTTCCATGTGTTGTACATCTAGTATTATTTAACTAATATTATAAATTATAATATAAAACCTAATATGATAAAATGGTTTACAGAAATCATACATATTATAAGAAAAATTATATTACCTGCCACAGTACCTTCGCTGGAATTTTGACTTTCTTTAATTAGTCACATCAATATATATATATATATATATATATATATATATATATATATATATATATATATATATATATATATATATGTATTCCAAAATGTCAACGCCGATAACTTCCTTATGAAATACCAACTTCATTTTTCTACAGAAACTTAATTGATCATACATATAAGTAAATTGTGAAAAGTAAACATCAGACGAGTGATTTTTCTTATAGAGCAAACAGTACTATAAACTCACTATATCAAACCTTTGGTATCTTATAAGTCACTGGATTTTACTCCCAGCTAAGATGTGTTTAGAAAAAAGTGACAGATACGTGTTCTGATTAGAAAAAGAATGTCATTTTGACATTCAAAATGGCATCACAATGTTTACATAAAATGGAATTTGGAATATAACTATTTTTATATATTACGATAAACTAAAATCTTGATAAATAAAATGAATTTTTTTATACCATTAGGAAAACGGAATTACCGGTATTGCAATCACTAATATTTTAAACCGTGAACATTTAAATCACCTGACCTGATGAAGATTTAAGTGAAGCCGAAATGAAAAACTTTATAGCTTTATGTTATTTATGTTTTAAGTTTTAATATTTAGTATCAAGTCAAAAAGTTTTTTAATCCTTCTTTTATAAAATAGAAAAAAGTGAATGAAAAGTAATATTGTTAATTATATACGAAGTTTCTTGATAGTTAACTTAACAACAAGTCTTCACTGTCTCGTATCTCCACATTAGCCTTTGCCTGCCAATTTCACTATGTTTCTACAGACTTCCATCTGTGCTACACGGTAATTGTTCTCGGGGTCTGGTCGTATTTCATATTCGACAGTGATCAAGTAATCCGATATCGTGGGCTCGTCGTGCGGGTGACGCAGACCGATAGTACACATCAATCTCGCGAATGTTTCTGCATGAAGTAACTTATTAGTAATTAACCAGCAGCGGTAATCAAATCCCGCGTGGCGTGGTTGCTACACGCTCACGCGCGCGCACACCGACGTGTCGCGTCGTCGTGCGTGACGACAGAGGATTTATCCGCAGTATGAGAACTATGCTCCAAGCGACAATTGTTATACACGAGGTTGTTGTTTCCTACCAACAATAGAATGGAGAGTAAACACGACTTACTCAGTAATACTCTGATTTCGATTTTGGTACCACATTGATTTATAAGATCAATGAATCATGAATATGTAGAAGGATTAGCAAAAAATAAATAAATATTTTAATAAAGAATTAAATAGATAAAAATATCATCACTGCTTATTACCCGTTTCTATATAAATGTGCAATCTTCATTTGTTTGCAAATTTTAGTAACAATACCTACATCGTAGAGAGCGATTACCAGGCGTAAGATTTTTTAAAAAATATGTCGTAGAGAGAGCACCACGATTTACGCACGTTTTTTTTTTTTTGTTGAGAATATAAATTATTTGATGTTGAACGGGATTAAACCCGGGCCGTTTAAATTACAACCGTTCACTTGCATACAGTTACGCCATCCTGAATAAAATAATCAAGACAATATTATATAGATTTTTTTTAAGTTGTTATCAGCTTCCAGGAAAGTACCGCTTTTAGTAGAACAAATATAATCAAAAACATATCAGCTCACCTATTTGCATAAACCATACATGCCCTGAAATCGTATGTGGTTTGTACATTTTAGTTACTTATACGACTTCAATAGTGTATTCTTTCATGATAACATATATTAAAAAGTTATTAAAAATATTAAAGTTGATTGGTAAACCAGAGAGAAAAAGTAAAAAAAACAACTATTATAAATTAATTGTTGCAAAAGATATAAAGCATCTAAATTTTGTTGATGTACTAGTTGTACTACCAATGAGAGAGCAGTTGAAATCCAACAACTATTTCAGCATGTCATTGTATTGCAAAGCGATATGACATCTGGTAACAAAATATAGTCCAGTACGTGGGTATCAAAAAGGGGTGTTTGAATGCAAAAGGTGGGGTAGTAGCGATTTTTTAGTATGTTGTTAAGCTTAGCGCCCTAATGAAAAATCCAAGTTTTCGACCTCGAGGCGCATGCGCTCGAGCCGCCATCTTGGATTTTAGGTACAAAAAGTTGGGTTTTTGATAATAACTCAAAAACGGTGGCTTTCACGACAAAAGATGTTCTATACAAAGTTAAAGAGGACAAAATTTCCTACATTCTTTGTAGAAATTTTTTTTTTGTAGCACACATATGTTAGGAGTTACAGTTCCGTGAAGTTGCACTATTTGAAAAAAAAGTATTATATTTTGTTATTTGGCTGTTGACAACTAAAATAAATAATTTAAACAAATGCAAATCATATTGAAATAATTTTTAAAGAGACTCTACTTTAATTTTATATTAATACGTTGTATGCGTCAGTGTGCTTTGTCTAGCTTGCAGAAGGTTACGTTGTTATAATGGAAAATCCCCAAGTTGATTTGTGCTTTATTTGTGAGAAAACTTTAAGTGAAAGTGACGTTGTCGTTGTAAAGGAAAGAGGTGTAAAGACACTTTTAAAATCGAGTGAGTTACGAGGTAATCGCGCACATACGCGCATTTTGAGAACACTATTTTCTGTAACTGTGCATGGCGCATGTCAAAAAAATTATATTAATGAAAAACTGATCGCCGCGTTTTGTCGTAAAAAAGATAACGAACCTCAAGTAGCGTCGACATCCCGCAGATCTAGTATACCGACTTTTAATTTTAAAGTACAGTGTTTTCTCTGTACTGAAGAAATTACACCGGACTTTTTAAATAAACAAAGAAAAAGAGGACATCACTCATCTCATCGAGATATGGTTCGTATGGTGCAACAATTGGGAGTGAAAACTACAATTTTAAAAGCAGCTGAAGAACGGGATGATGACTGGGGACGGGAAATAATAAAAAGAATTCAATAATGATATATAATAAAAATAATAAAATAAAACTCAACCAAAATGAAGTTTCCGCATTTTTTTTCAAATAGTGCAAATTCCCAGAGCTGTAACTCCTAACATATGTGTGCTACAAAAAAAGTTTTTCTATAAAGAATGTAGGAAATTTTTTTCTCTTTAACTTTGTATAGAACATCTTTTGTTGTGAAAGCCACCGTTTTTGAGTTATTATCAAAAACCCAACTTTTTGTACCTAAAATCCAAGATGGCGGCTCGAGCGCATGCGCCTCGAGGTCGAAAACTTGGATTTTTCATTAGGGCCCTAAGCTTAACAACATACTAAAAAATCGCTACTACCCCACCTTTTGCATTCAAAAAACCCCCACGTACTGGACTATTAATGAACTACATGTCAACAATGTGTGTAATATTAAAAATTTGTTAAATACTACGTTAAAATACATATTTGTGTATCTAATCGATATACGGGTGGCGTCCGAAATCCGTTACATATGAATTTAACATGAGAAATTAGAATATTTTGAATATTTACTTTTCATGAAGACTGAAAAACTTTGTACACATGTCCATGGATACTTATTGCATTATATTAATAATTAATTGTTCAAAATTAAAAGGAATAATTTTAAATAATAAATAAATTTTATAGCAAATTTATTGTAATACTGATTGTTTTCCTAAAAAAATTCTATGTAATAAATAAGTTTTATGGTAATGCTCGTGCTTGTTATGTGAAGACTACTGGGTTCGAATACACCAAATCTCTTTATTTTTTTTTAAGTATTTATATAATAATGGAAAGATGTTGTCAAACGCCACCTATATAATTTAAGAATGTGAAAATGTTTTTGCAGCATAAGCAAAAATTTGTGATCAATGACTAAGACTATCGCTTGACACAATAAAATCAAATTTTAAAAATTAATATCTTGCTTATTAAATAGAATTTTTAACTCGGGTTTTCGCAGGTACTCTAAGATAAATGTTTTTTAAAGAAAAAAATAAAAAAATATGTGAGAATACCCTATGTTATTATCTCATTTGATGAATTAGTCAAAATTTGCATGTTTTATGCTTGTATATACTTTAGGGCAACAATTTATTTGTTCTGTATATTATTTAAATGAACAGTATTTTATGCTCAATAATTTTCATAAATGTCCAGTATTAATAATAAATGTTTCGTATTAATAATACATGTTCATTAAATTAATAAATGTTTAGTATTTAAAATAAATGTTCAGTAAATTATTAAATGTTCAGTATTAATAATAAATGTTCTGTATTAATAATAAATGTTCAGTAATATACATATGTTTCGTAATTAAATTAAATGTTTAGTATTTTTCATAAATGTTCAGTGTTAATAATAAATGCTAAGTAAAGTAATATTTGTTCAGTATAAATAATAAATGTTTAGTTAAATAATAATTATTCAGCATGAAGATTGAATGTTCAGCAAATATATAAAATAAATCATTTCAGTTTCAGAAATATCAACACCGATTATGTCACTCAACTTAACCAAACATAATTCAACCTAACCCAACTTAACCCAACCTAACCTAACTCAACCTTTTTTTTTGTTTGGGTTGGAGAGAATGCGTAATGCACACCCAGCATCATGTCCAAGGACAGTGGATGCCCCTCACAAGATTGGGTAGTATGGGGCTCTCACTCACTAAACTCTCCCGTCCCATAACTCCCCGATAACCCTGGTACCGCAAAAGCATATCTTCGGGGCTTCGGTGTTTATCTTTTTTGTTTTTTTTCTTCTTTTTTTTTACTTGTCATTCTCTTCATTGTCTTTATGCTGTATTATTCTCCTCCGTTTTGTTGGGTTTTTTGCTCTTCTCTTTCTCGCTCTTCTTTTGCTTTCATTATGTTTGTTAGAAAGTTTGCGACACAGTTCCACTTTTCTTCACTCTCTAGCATAGTGCTAATCATGGTTTCTGTTGTTATTGGGCAGTTTTGTTTCTCAATTTCTCTCCTTTCCTTCACCCATCCATTGCATTGGAATATAGTTTGTTCCGCCGTGTCTTCCTCTTCCTGGTTGCAGTGCAGGCAGGGCTACTATTTGTCTTCCTTATTTGTTTCAAACACTTTCCGAAGCATCCGTGTCCCGAGAGTGTTTGTGTCAGGTGGAAGGTAACTTCTCCGTGCTCCCTGCTCGTCCATTTTTTATATTATTAATTAATTTCCTGGTCCATTGGCCCTATTGGGTATTTTCCCACCTCTCTTGCCATTTGGTGAGTGTTTCGGTTTTTTTCGTCATTTTCTTTACATTTGTTGTGATGACTATGTCTATAGGAGGAAGACCGGCTATTGCTAGCGCTGCTTCCTCAGATATTGTTTTATATGCCGAGCATATCTTTATTGCTGCTCTTCTTTGTACTCTCGCCAGTGTTGCCCTATGTCTCTTCTTATTTAATGCTTCCGACCATGTCGGCGCTGCGTAGCTTATGACAGACTGCGCTACGTACGCTAATAGCGTTCTCTTACTTGCCTTTGGGCCCCCTACATTTGGCATTACTCTGTGGCGGATCAAGTAAACTTCTAAATATTATATTTTATCAAGTTATCCGCCACGTTAGTTCCCACCATTGTTACTTCGGAACAGCTGACAAAAAAAAAAACATTATTAGTTTTGTATTTCAAGCAAATGTAACGTCAAAAATTATGTTAACAAAATAAAACAGAAATTTATACATTGCCTTTTACAATTTAATTTCCAAGCGTTTATTTTACAAATTGTAACGGTTGGATTATCTTCGTATTAAGATGAGCCAAAACGTTACAAATTGGTGACCCCGACGTGATCTTATTATTTGTCAACCACAAGTAGACCCTTACTCCACATTAAAACATGCTCTCATTACTAGAACTACGTTATCCGACAAGGAAAAATTTCAAAAATTACTTTCTGTTTCCGAACCAGATAACAAGAAACCTTCTCAAATTCTACGACAAATGCGCCAACTTATTGGAGACAAATCTATCGACGAAACTCTCCTCGAAGAACTCTTCCTACAGAAATTACCCCATCAAGTACAGATAATGTTGACAACGTCATCTGTCAATCTTGAAGAAAAGGCGGATATGGCAGACAAAATTGTGGAAATTTCAAGACAATCCATCGCAACAGTAACTTCGCAGGTAGACGAACTACAAGGAATGAAAAAAGAATTACAAGAACTCAAGAGATTGATTACAAGTTTACCAGTGACACCGCGCGAAACAGAACGTCAAAATACAAATTCTCCTAGCCCATACTGCTGGTATCATCTGACATTTGGCAGTAAAGCCAAAAAGTGCGTGACCCCATGCAAATGGACTACCCATAAACCAACAGAAAAGGGTGGTATTAAAATCAAAAATCCACTACTTCCTACACCTAATACTAACGTCATTTACAGCTTTAGCAAATCTTCACCTTGCCCTCTGTTCCACGTTTCTGATGCGATATCCGGACATAGATTCTTAGTGGATACGGGTGCGGAGGTAAGTATAATTACCCCAAATGTTACACATCGTCATCTAAAACAAAATTTAACTCTACAAGCCATCAACCATTCCAATATAGCTACTTACATTCGGAAGCACTACACTAACATTAGATTTGGGATTACCAAAAACATTTACCTGGAAATTCATTATAGCTGATGTCAAATATTCCATTTTAGGCGCAGATTTTATTCATCACTTTAATCTCAGTATTGACTTACGCAATAAACGCTTAACAGACAATTCTAAATTATCTTATTCTCCTATTGGCAATTTAACTAAAAATACTCAAACCACGGATATATATATGAGAGTTTGCTTTCTAAATTTCCAAGTTTGACAGATCCTTTCAAAGTAAAACGTCAAATTAAACACAAAGTGACACATCAAATAATCACAAATGGCTCACCTGTTTTCTTAAAGCCTCGCCGATTACCACCTGAACGTCTAAATTTCGCAAAAAATGAATTTAATAAATTAATAGACATGGGAGTTATCAGGCCATCGACGAGCAACTGGTCATCCCCACTACACCTCGTACAAAAACCACCCCCGGACTTATTTAGACCTTGCGGAGACTTTCGAGCACTAAACAACATAACAGTACCAGACAGATATCCTTTACCCCACATACAAGACTTTGTGATAAACTTACAGGATAAAAAAATCTTTTCAAAAATAGATTTAACAAAAGCTTACCATCAAATTCCAATGCATAAAGACTCCATCGAAAAAACAGCTATAACAACACCTTTCGGCCTATACGAATATTTAGTCATGTCTTTTGGTCTTCGCAATGCCGCGCAAACATTCCAACGATTTATCGATGAGGTAACACGTGGTCTAAATTTCTGTTTTGCATATATTGATGACATACTCATTGCAAGCGAAACATCAAAAGAACACGAAGAACATTTAAAAACTCTCTTCAATAGACTCCAACAATACGGTATCATCATCAACTCAAACAAATGTCAGTTCGGTCAAAAAGAAATTGAATTTTTGGGACATCATATTTCAGAAAACAGCATCACACCAGTACCAAATAAGATTGAATCCATTAAACATTTTCCGGAACCAAAAACACAAAAGTCACTAAGAGAATTCTTAGGTCTAATAAACTTTTATCATAGATTCATTCCAAATTGCTCTCTTATCGCACAACCTTTAAATCAACTAATAGACAACAAAAAAACCAGTTCCAGCACTTTGGTTTTGGACCAAACAGCTAAACAAGCATTCAAAAAATTACAAACTGCCTTAATCAATTACACAACCTTAACAATTCCAAAACAACACGCAATGACCAACATAATGGTTGATGCGTCAGACATCGGAGTCGGCGCCGTACTACAACAATACTACGACAACACATGGCACCCCATCGTCTTCTTTTCAACAAGTTTCACACCAACTGAAAGAAAATATAGTACTTTCGGTAGAGAACTATTAGCGGTATATCTAACTATTAAAAAATTTTAATATTTCTTGGAAGGAAGGCCATTTCATATAATAACAGACCATAAACCCCTAACTTACGCATTACATAAAAATTCTGACAAGTATTGTCCAAGAGAAATACGTCAGATGGACTACATTCTACAATTCACAAACGACATACGTCACATCAATGGTAAAAACAATCCAGTGGCCGACGCCCTATCAAGAAACACAATAAACAATATAAACCACACCACAACAATAGATTACGAATCTATTGCCAAAGAATAAACAAACGATACAGAATTAGATACACTCAAGAACTCAAATACAAACAACCTCTCATTCAAAGATTTCGAACTCCCCAACTCCAAAACACTCATCTGTTGCGACGTGTCGACCGGCACACCACGACCTTACATTCCCTCTAAATTTCGCAAAAACATATTCACAAAATTTCACTGCCTGGCACATCCTGGCATAAATGCGACCGCTTCACCAGATGGCCAGAGGTAATTCCCCTAAAAGATACAAAGATCGAAACAGTAGTGCGCGCGTTTATAACCGGCTGGGTATCAAGATTTGGAGTACCATCCACTATCACAACAGACCGAGGTTCACAGTTCCAATCATCATTTTTCAAACATTTAACCTCATTCTTAGGCTCAAAACATATCAGCACAACAGCTTATCATCCGGAATCCAATGGTATAATAGAACGTTTTCATAGACAACTGAAATCCGCATTAAAGTCCTGCTACAATGCCAATGACTGGTTCGACAACATTCCAATGATATTATTAGGAATACGAACAACATACAAAGAGCCACTCAATAGCACGGCAGCAGAAATGGTTTATGGAACAAATATAACAATACCAGGAGAATTTAAAAGTAAATCGTACGAAACGTCAGAAAATAAGTTAGACATTCCAACATACCTAACCAAACTTAAACTGAATATGAAAAATCTTCCAGCACCAACAACAAACCATTTACAACAAAAACAAAACGCATACGTAATCCCAGATCTATTCAAAACAGAATATGCATTCATACGATACGACGCAATCAAAACACCACTCCAACAAAACTACGACGGCCCATACAAAATAATCAACAGACATAACAACTATTTCACTTTGGAAATAAAAAATAAACCACAAACCATTTCAATAAACAGATTAAAACCAGCATACATCTTACCCTAACAAGTTTAAAACACCTCCATACCCGCACGCACGCACGCACCAGAACCGTGGAACGGAAGAGGAGCAACACCTTCTTTTTCATTGTTAATTATATTCTCATTGTTAATTATAAATATTAATTTTATGTTATGTTAATTATAAATGTTATATCGTTTATCTGGGTAGGAGGTAATGTGGCGGATCAAGTAAACTTCTAAATATTATATTTTATCAAGTTATCCGCCACGTTAGTTCCCACCATTGTTGATCAGCTGATCTGAGGTTACTTCGGAACAGCTGACAAAAAAAAAACATTATTAGTTTTGTATTTCAAGCAAATGTAACGTCAAAAATTATGTTAACAAAATAAAACAGAAATTTATACATTGCATTTTACAATTTAATTTCCAAGCGTTTATTTTACAAATTGTAACGGTTGGATTATCTTCGTATTAAGATGAGCCAAAACGTTACAACTCTCGAGAGCGCGTCGACAGTTTTGTTTCCCGGCAGCATATTTAATGTGTTTGCCTTCGTTTAATCCCGGAGTAATTATTAAACCCAGGTATTTTATCTCTTTTGTCGGCGTTACCTGTTTATTGCCCACTTGGATGGTTATGTTAGCAGCTCTTCTGTATCCAGGCAGGATAATCGCTTCAGTTTATTGTTGCGCAATTTCCAGCCCGACCGCCTGCAACCAGTCTAGTATTATTCCGCAACTTTCGTTTGCTGTTTCTACTAGCTCTTCTTTGTTTTTCGCCGTGACCACTACTGCTAGGTCGTCGGAAAAAGCAATCTGCGTTGCTCCCTTCGGTAGCTTTAACTGAAGTAGCCCATCTTTTTTACTATCCACAGTAGTGGACCCAGCACTGAGCCTTTTGGCACTGCTTTAGCAACTTTGTATTGTAGATCATCTCCGTCGCTGGTTTTGATTGTGATCTGGCTATTTGTCAAACAGGCTTTGATCATCTCTATAAGGTACTGCGAAATTCTGACTTTATGGATTTCACTTCTGTTTCGCATGTTTTTGGTGTGCGCGTCAATTGCAGATTTGATTTCGTCTGCCGTTGTTCCTTCTACTATATCCCAGATTATTAGTGTCTTTCTTTTCTGGTTGCTTAGTACGTTGGTCTTGTCTTCTCCTATTGCTTCCCCTATCTTTCTGCTTATTTCTTCGGCTTTGTGATTGCCTTTTCCGACCTCTATTAGTAGGTCTCCTTTCTTTGTTTTTTGGATTCCTTTAATGGCTTCCCCGTTTTGTTTGGCTTCGGCGCTTTTAACTTGCTTCAGTATATCGCTGTAGTTGCTATTTTCAGATGAGATGACAATTGCGTCAGCGTTTCTTCTTTTCCTCTTCGTATTTGCTTTGTTCTTTTTATCTATTGTTTTATCCTCGTTTTGGTCCTGGTTTGTTTTCCACGCTTTTCCTCTTTTTTGTGTGGTCCACTCCTCGTCCGTTTGCGACTCCGAGATTTGTGTCGTCTCGATTTCCCTTTGCGTCAATTCCTCTCTTGTGTCTTCGTTGTTTATTCTCTTCTTCTTGTTTACGGGGTAATATAGATTTACACCAACCTAAACTAGCCTAACCCAACATAACCTAACCTAACCTAACCCAACCCAACCTAATCTAACGTCACTTAATCCAACCTAACCTAACCTAGCCTAACTTTTTTTTGAGGGTTGGAAGACGCTAATGCAAACCCTGGTAACGTATTCCGAAGAACATTGGTCACTCCGTTATGCTGAAGGGTAGTGTGGGACTTTCACCCACTACACCTCCCATCCCTTTATTCTCCAGATGGCACAGGACTACTACGTGTATTAGTTCATGCATATTTTACTATATTACAAGAAGCCTGAGCCTAAAAAGTTTTTGCCTCGAAGAATAAATTTGTTAATCTTATAATCAATTAATTATAGTAAATACAGTATATTATGTAATGTAAATAAGTAAAATTACCACTCTCCAATATTTTTATTTGACTGTATGAAGATATTATTCTTTAAAACAAAAACGAATAATAAATAAATAAATAATAATAATTTAGGATTATTAAAAAAATTAAATGTAAATATCTTATAAAAAAATAATAAGTATATTTAAGATAATTATATAACTTTTTAACTTACTTAATCTCGAGCCCTTCTACCTTTGCAGGTGTAGGGCTGTTGGGTGGGGTGAAATTTAGTGTGTTTTTCTTCCAGCGTTCCCTCCATGCTTTTCTGTTTTGGGTTAGGTTTCTGACTTGGTTCCATTGTATTCCTCTCTGTTCTGCCGCTTCTTTGACTTCTTCCTTCCAGGTTTTAATTGGGCGTCCTATTCTTCTCTTTCCTATAGATTTCGCTTCAAAAACTCTCTTAGGTAATCTATTTTGTTCCATTATTTGTATATGTCCTAGCCATCTCAGTTGTCGTTCCTGAATTATTTGTTCCACGGGCTTTGTTTTAAGCTTTGTCCTGAATGTATCATTTCTTATTAGGTCTTTCCTTGTCTTGCCCTCTATCTTTCTTACGAATCTCATATCTGAACTTACTATTTTGCTTCTTATTTTTCCAGATGTTGTCCAGGTTTCGCTTGCGTATGTTAACACTGGTAGAGCTACTTTCTTTATCACTTCTACTTTTACTTCTTTTGGTATTTCTTTCTTTCCTAAGAACGTAGTCCTTATTGCATTAAATAGCCTTCTTGTTTTTCCATTTCTTTCTAATATTTCATCTTCCAGTAACTTTTTAAATAAATGCAAATATGTCATCAATGAACACATATTCTCTGTCTTTTGAAGAGTATAACCATAAAAGTAGCTGGTAACTGGACGTTTTTTTTACGCTCATGTACAACATGTCACTTGAACTGCCGTTAGGTTGTGTTTTATATAAATCTGCGGTTTTTATTTGTTACTACGAAAAAACCTTCGTTTTGAGACACTATTCCCATATTGCCAATTTATTTTCTGCCTACTTTAGTTTTAACATGTGCAAAAACTCTTAAACTTAAATTAAAAACTATCGACAAGTACCCCTCCCCCCCACGTGTCGCGAGGCGAGTAATTTCAGCATGTTTTTATTTCATTAAGTACCTACATATCGCAATTTTAAATTAAAATGATATAAAATATCACTCGTATCGATTGAAATTTGTATTTTGTTACAGGGCTTATATTTACGGTGAAGTCAGTAGCCATTGGAGTACAGTGTTCCAGTTTCTATGTCAGCGTGTTTTTTTTTAAAAAAACGCATATTGATTGATTTTAAAAAAATTATGATGTGGGCCACACACAAATGAAGCTTGTGAAGATTAAAAGATTAAATTCGAAAACATTTTGTACCCTTCATACACCGGATTTGGCTTACTGAAACCTAACGATCCTTAGCGAAACGAAATATAACGACAGCTAACAAAACTAACGAAACTTAAGAACACGTAACAAAACATGACGAAACGAAACAAAGCATGACGAAATATACCGAAACGTAACGATTCTTAACGAAACAAAACGTAATGAAACTAAACGAAGCTTAATAAAACGTAACGAAACTTAGCGAAACGTAATTTAAATTTTAATTTGTTTTTAGTCCTATTATTTACATTTGTGTACCTTGTGCAGGGCTCCCATATATTTAATTGTTTGTATCCTGTAAATGAAACTTGTTATTTCTGCTTCAATAAAAATCTAACTAACCAACTAACTAACTAACTAACTAACTAACTAACTAACTAACTAACTAACTAACTAACTAACTAACTAACTAACTAACTAACTAACTAACTAACTAACTAACTAACTAACTAACTAACTAACTAACTAACTAACTAACTAACTAACTAACTAACTAACTAACTAACTAACTAACTAACTAACTAACTAACTAACTAACTAACTAACTAACTAACTAACTAACTAACTAACTAACTAACTAACTAACTAACTAACTAACTAACTAACTAACTAACTAACTAACTAACTAACTAACTAACTATCTAACTATCTAACTATCTAACTAACTAACTAACTAACTAACTAACTAACTAACTAACTAACTAACTAACTAACTAACTAACTAACTAACTAACTAACTAACTAACTAACTAACTAACTAACTAACTAACTAACTAACTAACTAACTAACTAACTAACTAACTAACTAACTAACTAACTAACTAACTAACTAACTAACTAACTAACTAACTAACTAACTAACTAACTAACTAACTAACTAACTAACTAACTAACTAACTAACTAACTAACTAACTAACTAACTAACTAACTAACTAACTAACAAACTAACAAACTAACAAACTAACAAACCAACAAACTAACCTAAACTAACCTAAACTAACCTAAACTAACCTAAACTAACCTAAACTAACCTAAACTAACCTAAACTAACCTAAACTAACCTAAACTAACCTAAACTAACCTAAACTAACCTAAACTAACCTAAACTAACCTAAACTAACCTAAACTAACCTAAACTAACCTAAACTAACCTAAACTAACCTAAACTAACCTAAACTAACCTAAACTAACCTAAACTAACCTAAACTAACCTAAACTAACCTAAACTAACCTAAACTAACCTAAACTAACCTAAACTAACCTAAACTAACCTAAACTAACCTAAACTTTTTTTTTTTTTTTTTTTTTTTTTTTTTTTTTTTGGGTTGGAGAGAATGCGTAATGCACACCCAGCATCTTGTCCAAGGACAGTGGATGCCCCTCACGGGATTGGGTAGTGTGGGACTCTCACCCACTAAACTCTCCCGTCCCATAACTCCCCGATAACCCTGGTACCGCAAAAGCATATCTTCGGGGCTACGGTGTTTGTCTTTTCGCTTTTTTTTTCTTCTTTTTTATTTACTTGTAATTCTCTTCATTGTCTTTATACTGTTTTACTCTCCTACGTTTTGTTGTGTTTTTTGTTTTTCTCTTTCTCGCTCTTCTTTTGCTTTCATTATGTTTGTTAGAAAGTTTGCGATACAGTTCCACTTTTCTTCACTCTCTAGCATGGTGCTAATCATGGTTTCTGTTGTTATTGGGCAGTTTTGTTTCTCAATTTCCCTCCTTTCCTTCTCCCACCCTTTGCAATGGAAAATAGTGTGTTCCGCCGTGTCTTCCTCTTCCTGATTGCAGTGCAGGCAGAGGCTACTATTTGTTTTCCTTATTTGTTTCAAATACATTTCGAAGCATCCGTGCCCCGAGAGTGTTTGTGTCAGGTGGAATGTAACTTCTCCGTGCTCCCTGCTCGTCCATTCTTTTATATTTTTAATTAGTTTCCTGGTCCATTGGCCTTTTTGGGTATTTTCCCACCTCTCTTGCCATTTGGTGAGTATTTCTTCTTGTTTCTGTTTTCTCGTCATTTTCTTTACATTTGTTGTGATGATTATATCTATGGGAGGGAGACCGGCTATTGTTAGCGCTGCTTCCTCAGATATTGTTTTATATGCAGAACATATCTTTATTGCTGCTCTTCTTTGTACTCTTGCCAGTGTTGCCCTGTGTCTCTTCTTATTTAATGCTTCCGCCCATGTCGGCGCTGCGTAGCTCATGACAGACTGTGCTACGTAAGCTAATAGCTTTCTCTTACTTGCCTTTGGGCCCCCTACATTTGGCATTATCCTCGAGAGCGCGTCGACAGTTTTGTTTGCTTTCCCGGCAGTATATTTGATGTGTTTGCCTTCGTTTAATCCCGGTGTAATTATTACACCCAGGTATTTTATCTCTTTTGTCGGCGTTACCTGTTTATTGCCCACTTGGATGGTTATGTTAGCAGCTCTTCTGTATCCAGTCAGGATAATCGCTTCAGTTTTCTGTTGCGCAATTTCCAGCCCGACCTCCTGCATCCATTTTAGTAGTATTTCGCAACTTTCGTTTACTGTTTCTACCAGCTCTTCTTTGTTTTTCGCCGTGACTACTACTGCTAGATCGTCGGCAAACGCAATCTGCGTTGCTCCCTTTGGTAGCTTTAACTGAAGTAGACCATCATATTTTACTATCCACAGTAGTGGACCCAGCACTGAGCCTTGTGGCACTCCTTTGGTAACTTCGTATTGTAGATCATCTCCGTCGCTCGTTTTGATTGTGATCTGTCTATTTGTCAGATAGGCTTTGATCATCTCTATAAGGTACTGCGAAATTTTCTTTCTCTTTAATTCTGCGATGATTTGTCTCCAGTTTGCTGTGTTAAACGCATTTCTGATATCTAGGGTGATCATCATGCATATCTCTCTGCTTCTCCATGGGCCTTCCCTGGATTTATTTGCAATATCCTTAATCGCTTGTATGGCATGTATCGTGCTCCTCCCCTTCCTGAATCCATATTGTCTGTCTGAGATATTGTTCTCTCTTTCCAGCTCGCTTGTTAGCCTGCCGTGTATTAGGTGTTCAAAAATTTTTCCTAGTGCGTCTATTAGGCATAATGGCCTATAGCTACTAGGGTCGTCTACTGGTTTTCCTGGCTTCTTAGTTAAAATTAACTGTGCTGTTTTCCACAATTTGGGGAAATTTCTTTCTTCCAGCAGGGTATTCATTACCGCTAATATTGTCTCTGGCTGTTCGATTATTGCCTGTTTAACGATTTCTGGGGGTATTCCATCTGGCCCGGGTGCTTTTTTTGCTTTGGTCTTCTTCCCGGCTTCGGCTAATTCTTCTTCTGTAAATGGTGGTGCAGCGACTTTTTTCTCGTCGGTTATCCAATTTATTTTCCTGTCCTTTGGAAATAGTTTGTTTATTATATTGACTGTTTCTTCTTTCCCCAGTTTGGGAAGTGGTTCTCTTATTTTAAGCCTTGCAGACGCAATTCTATAGCCCTGACCCCATATGTCGTCGTTAAGGTCGTTGCACAGTCTGTCCCACGCTAGCTTTTTTGATCTTGCAATCATATTTTTTAGTTCCTTCCTGATTTCTTTGGCCCTGTTTCTTAGTAATGCGCAGTTTTCTTCTGTTTGTGTTTTCCTAGCTCTTTGATATTTCCTTCTTTCAGTTAAGGCCTTTTTTCTAGTTTCGGCTATTTCTTCTGACCACCAGTATACTGACTGTCTATTTGATTTGTCTGCTTTACTCATTGTTTTGTCGCATACTTAGGTAAGCTTCTTGGTAAGTTCTTCTGGTGTTTTTATGTCTGCGCTCAGTTCTTTGTGTAGGACTTCCTTTAGTTTATCCTTGTTGAGCGTTTTTGTGTTCCATCTGCCTTTTTTATTTTTCTTCTTTACCTGGGCCTCACTTATTGATGTTTCTATACAGTTGTGGTAGCTGAGCGTCTCGTATTCTATTATCTTCCACTCTACTTTCTTGTCCGGTGTCCACTCATTTATAAGTGTTAGGTCTATGCATGACTCCTGTGAGCCCCTTTGAAAAGTTGGGGATCCGTCATTTAATATTATTAGGTTTAATGCCGCAGCCCAGTCCATGGTTTTCTCTCCTTTCTTGTCTGTCTTTTTGCTGCCCCATGCTGTAGCTTTCGCGTTTAGGTCGCCCGTAATTATTATCTTTTTTGCTTTGATGGTTCTTATTTCATCTTCAAGTTTGTTTAAATATTCTTCATATTCCTCGCGTGGTTTGTTAGGTGAGAAGTAGCAGCTGAAAACTGTTACTTCTCCGATTTGTACCCACACAAAGCCGTCGCCGCTTCCAGATTTATTTGCTGTGTTTCTTTTATCCATTATTCTTATTGCCGCATCTATCTTATTATCGATAAAGAATTGTGTCTTCTTTATTTTAACGTTTGGTTCTGTTATGGCGATCACATCCGCCTTATGTCTGATTGCCGTAGCATATAGCAGGTCCTGCGAGGCCCAGCTCCTGCCTACGTTTAGTTGTATTACCTTGAAGATGTTTGTTTTCTTGCCTCCTCCAAGGCTTTCCTATGTTTATTGCATTTTCCTGAGCCACTTCTGTGCCCCAGTTCGTTACAGCTCAGGCATTTAAATTGGACTTTGGTGCATTCCTGTTCTTTATGTCCTTCTTCGGTACATTTTCTGCATCGGTTTCTTAAGTCAGCATTTGGGCACTCCTTACTCTTGTGGTCGTATTGGTAGCATTTATAGCAGCTTTTGATGTTGTAGTACTTTTTTACCCTACATAGTGCTAGTCCAATTCTTATTTTCTCCCCTTCTTCTAGGGGTAGTCCTCTCTCGTTTTCACTTATACTTATGAAAGCCGTCATGGTACCTCTCTGTTCTGACTTTATGGATTTCACTTCTGTTTCGCATGTTTTCTTGGTGTGCGCATCAATTGCAGATTTGATTTCCTCTGTCGTTGTTCCTTCTACTATATCCCAGATTATTAGTGTCTTTCTTTTCTGGTTTCTTAGTACTTTGGTCTTGTCTTCTCCTATTGCTTCTCCTATTTTTCTGCTAATTTCTTCGGCTTTGTAGCTGCCTTTTCCGACCTCTATTAGCAGGTCTCCTTTCTTTGTTTTTCGGATTCCTTTAATAGCTTCCTCATTTTGTTTGGTTACTGCGCTTTTAACTTGCTTCAGTATATCGCTGTAGTTGCTATTTTCAGTTGAGATGACAATTGCGTCAGTGTTTCTTTTCTTCCTCTTCGTATTTTCTTTGTTATTTTTATCTATTGTTTTATCCTCGCCTTGGTCCTGATTCGTTTTCCACGCTTTTCCTCTTTTTTTGTGTGTGATCCACTCCCCCTCCGTTTGCGACTCTGAGATTTGTGTCGTCTCGATATCACTTTGCGTCAATTCCCCTCTTGCGTCTTCGTTGTTTATTTTCTTCTTCTTGTTTACGGGGTAATATACTTTTATCCCTGATTTTCTAAATGTCGTTTCAAGCATTCTTCTTAGCAGGCCAATATTTGTTCTCCTTTTGCCCATATCAATTTTCTGGAAGGCAACTTTTGTTTGGCCGTGCTGTTGTAATGTCTCTTTTAGTGGGTGTAGTTTGTCGTATAGCTCACTTGGTGATAGTTTGTTTCCCTCGTATTCAGTGTCTACATAGTACAGTTCCTTGGTGTTTCCGTTATCTATGTTAGCAGTTAGTCTTACTATGTTGGTCTTTTGCCCAGTATGTTCTCTTAATAGTTGTTCGATTGTGCCGTTTTCTTTATCTTTCTTATTTCTGTTTCTGACCAGTATTTGGACTGCATCTGGAGGCACGTTTTCTGTTGTTTCTGTGTCTTTAAAGTCCTCGGCTATCCATTTTTTCTTGTTTATTTCCAAGAACGCTTCGTAACTTTTTTCTTCCTGTGCCCTTAGGATCATATTCTCGCTTATTTGTTCTCTTGTGTCCTGTTCCCCATGTTGTTGGTCCAAGAGATCCGTTTGTACTATCTTATTGCTGGTCTCCAGATTGTTAGTTTCTGTCACTGCGTCTTTTGATCTGTTCTTTGTGTCAAGCATCTTTCCGCGTTTTATGTCTTTTTTGACTTTTTCTCCTTGGAGTTTCATTTGCCTAAGAACTCCTGTCACTTTTTGGATATAGGTTTTAATTTCTTTTTGTGTGTTTGTGTGCTTTTTGACCAAGTCCTCCAGCACTTTTGATATGTCAATTCCCTTGTCTAGCATGTTATCGAAGTCCGACCAGCAATTTAGTGCTTCTCCTTTGTCTTTTTCCCCCTCGTCTAGGTTTTCTTTCATTTGTTTTTCGAAACTAACCTAAACTAACCTAAACTAACCTAACCTAACCTAACCTAACCTAACCTAACCTAACCTAACCTAACCTAACCTAACCTAACCTAACCTAATCTAATCTAACCTAACCTAACCTAACCTAATCTAATCTAACCTAACCTAACCTAACCTAACCTAACCTAACCTAACCTAACCTAACCTAAACTAACCTAACCTAACCTAACCTAACCTAACCTAACCTAACCTAACCCAACCTAACCTAACCTAACCTAACCTAACCTAAGTTAACCTACCCTAACCTAACCTAACCTAGCCTAACCTAACTTAACCTAACCTAACCAAACCTAACGTAACGTAACGTAACGTAACCTAACCTAACCTAACCTAAACTAACCTAACCTGACCTGACCTGACCTGACCTGACCTAACCTAACCCAACCTAACCTAACCTAACATAACCTGACCTAACCTAACCCAACTCAACTTAACCTAACCTAACCTAACCTAACCCAACCTAACCTAACCTTACCTAACCTTACCTAATCTAACTTAACCTAATCTAACCTAACCTAACCTACCTACCTAACTGACTAACTAACTAACTAATTATCTTACTAACTAACTTTCTAACTGACTAAATAACTAACCAACCTAAGCTTAGCTAAGCTAACCTAACCTAACCTAACCTAAGCTAACCTATTTTTTTTGTATAACGTGGGTAGGGGGAAAATCTTCTTCAAGACACCTGGCACCGTCCGGGTTGCGGGTTGCAAGGTAGTGTGGGGCTTTCGCCCACTAAAAACCCCCTCCCAATCTCTCTCTTGTGTCCCGGAACTATTTCCACATTACATCAGGGCACAATTCGGTCTCTGGTCTACGTGTTGTTTTGCTCGCCTCTTTCTTGTTTCTCTTTTGTTATTATTATATTGGAGATGAATTGGCATATGCGTTCCCACTTATCCTCGCTCTCTAGCATTTTATTCACCATGTTTCCCGGTGTCAGGTCTCCTACTTCTTTTTGTAATTCATTTCTAGCTCTGTCCCATGTCGGGCAGTGGAAAACTGTATGCTCCGCATTATTTGTCGCGTTTTTACAAAATCTACATATTGGGTCGTTTGCCCTTTTGATTTTAACCAGGTAATCTTAGAAGCAGCCATGGCCCGTGAAGATTTGTGTCAGGTGGAAATTTGTTTCCCCATGCTCCCTATTGAGCCATGGTGCTAATTCTGGAATCAGCCTTCGCGTCCATTGTCCTGTGTCGCTTTGGTTTCACACACTTTGCCATGTTTCAATCATCTCCGCTTGTCTTTCTTTTTTACCGCGTTTTGTTTGTTTGTTCCTTGCCAGCGGTGTCAATCGGTATCAAACCAGCAATTACTAGGGCGGCGTTGCCGGATTCCGTTCTGTATGCGCTGGTAATCCTGAGCGCTGCTTTTCGTTGTACAGTAAGAAGAAGTTTCTTAGTGGTCTTTTCCTCAAGTTCCTTTTGTCATATTGGTACCGCATGCAGGATGATTGAGTTCATTACGCTGGCCAATAATCGCCTTTTCGAGGGTTTTGGGCCACCAATGTTGGGCATAAGCCGAGTAAGTGCTGCAAGCGCGTTGCTGGCTTTTGCCACCACTTTCTTCACGTGGTGTTTAAAAGTTGTGTTTCTTCCAATCGTAACACCAAGATATACTACCTGTGGACTTAGTATGGTTTCTCTATAGAAGATGTTTAGGGTAATTTCTCCTAATCTTCTAGCGCCCGCCAGTACGACAGCTTTAGTCTTTTCTGGTGCAACCTCAAGTCTGTTTTGCGTCATCCATTCAGATACAATATCTGTGGTGATTTTAATTTTGTCCTGTAATACATTTTTATCTTTGTCCGTGGCTATTATAGCTAGGTCATCTGCATAACCTACTAGCTTGATACCATCAGTCAAATATACTATTGTGTAATATATTCCATAGTGTCGGACCCAGGACAGATCCTTGGAGCACCCCACTGGTTACTCTGATCTTTTCCATCCCTTTGTCTGCACTTTCTGCTATTAGGTGTCTCTCAGAGAGATATTCCCCAATAATAGCTCTTAGGTAGGGGCTGATTCTCATCAGTCTTGTCTTTGTCATAATCGTTCGCCAGTCTGCAGAGTTAAAGGCGTTCCGCATATCAATTGTAATTAGGACACATATTTTCTTTTCCCTCCAGTTGCCTAACTTTGCTTCTTCTCCAGCCTTAATAACTTCCTCTATCGCATTGGTTGTGCACCGGCCTTCCCTGAAACCAAACTGGTTACATGAGATAGCGCTTTCTACGTCCATTTCTGCCTTCAATCTACCTAGGATGACTTGTTCATACAGCTTCCCAATCGTATTAAGAAGGCATAAAGGTCTCCAGGTTTGCGTGGCCAGGTCATTTTTCTTTGGTTTCTCTATTAGAACCAGCTTAGCTACTTTCCAGTTTGCCGGGAATACGCATGACTTAAGCATTCCGTTTAGGAATTCTTTCATTTCTTCTGGGCATGTTTCTATAATGATCTTTATTATTTCGTTGGGAACACCATCTGGGCCAGGTGCTTTATTGGTTTTCAATTTCTTTGCTGCCATTTTCAGCTCTTCATTTGTGATCTCTCGTATGTCTTGTTTATTTACTTCTGTTGGTATTCAGTTTGCCTGTTGGTGCTGTGGAAACAGTTTATCTATTATTTCCTTTAGGTCGCTATGGTCTATGCCTTGGGCAGGTCTCCTACCCTTTAATCTCTTAGTGACAATTTGGTACCCCTCTCCCCATACATTTGCGTCGACCTCGCTCATTATTTTGTCCCAGCATGCCTTTTGGGCCCTCTTTATCTCTAGTTTGAGTTCTTTTCGCGCTCCTACTAGTGCCAATCTTTCTGCCTCATTGTTCTCCCCTTGTCTTCTTCTTTTTCTCTGGTACTTTCTGCGGCAGGCAAGCGCCATTTTCCTTTTTTCTGCTATGTTGTCGTTCCACCAGTGGACAGGTTTTCTGCCTTGGTGTCCACATTTCTTCATTGTATCGTTGCATATATTTTGTAGTACTCTGTCAAAGTCTTCGGGATTTTGTATGTCATTGGTCATCCTTTCTTTTATGATTCGTTTTGCTTCTTCCACTTTTATGCTATTTGTATTTCACCGTAGCTGTTTTTTCTCACCTGTCTTTTTGGTGTGCTCTATCTCAAAAGCTATGTATTGGTGTAGGCTGAGGGTTTCTTCCTCGAGGACTCTCCATCTTGTTATGTGTGGTGCCGCTGTCTCCGTGGTTATTGTCAAGTCGATAATCGATGTAGACTCTCCTCTAATGAATGTAGGTTTGTGTCCTATATTCTGCACAGTCAGGTCAAGACTGGCCGTCCAATCAGTTAGGATGTTCCCTCTGGTGTCTAATCTAGTCTCGCCCCATTATGGCGATTTTGAGTTGAAATCACCCGTGATTATGGCTTTGACTGGTTGAATGTGTGACTGTAGGCTTACCTGGAGGTCCGCTAGGGATGTTTCAAAGTCTTCCAAATCTATGTTGGGAGAGAGGTATACACTGTAGAAGATATAGTTTTCTATTTTAGCCCAAACAAAACCTTTTCCTGACCCGGAGTGAGTGTGTTTGAGCTTATTGTTCACTATTTGAATGCTTGCGTCGGAGTTTTTGTCTCTTAGCCAGTTTCGGCAAAGTTTTATATTCGGCTCGCTTATTAGTAGAATATCAGCATTTTCTCTATTTGCAGTCGCATAAAGGAGGTCATGGGCTGCCCGGCTCCTGCCTACGTTTATTTGTATTGCTTTAAGAGTAGGCATTTTGTGTTATTAGTTCGTCCTTTGTCTTCGTTGTGCCGTTTCAGATATTGTTGCCCCTTCTCTTCTGAGCTTCAGAACTTGGTTTTTGTACACCGGACATCTAAGATTATTTGCCGTATGTCCTTTACTTTCACAAATAATGCAATAGTTCTCTTCTGTACAGTCTGCTGCCTTATGTCCTGTGGCATTGCATTTCATACAATTTTGGATTCTGTCAGGGCCATCGCAGCTGCTCACTGTGTGGCCAAAGGAGTGGCATTTATAGCATTGTGGCAGTGTAATTCTTTCTTGAATTCATTTGCTGATGCCAATCTCCAAAGTACCCATCTTTATCATGTCATGTGCTAATTCTTCAGCCGCGATGACAGTGGCGTTTTTGGTGCCTCGTGCAGTCTCTCTTAGACTGGTTATTTTTATGGCTTGTTTCCATTTAGTTCTGTTTCTAATTTCTCTATCTATCTCTTCTTCCGTGGTCATTATGTCTAGACCGCTGATGTGTAGTGTAATGTCATCATTATGTACATGTATTTTTGTGTCTCTAAATTTCTCTTTTAGTTTCCCCTTTAGTTCATTAGCCTTATTTCCACCTGCAATCACTATTCTCATGTCCCCTGTTTTCGTCTAGTGCATCTTTTGAGCTTCTCCATAGTCTCAAGGAGTTTATTCCACTCTGTTGAGTTTTCTGTAACCCTGGATTTGTGCTCAGTTGTAAACTTGTTTGGGCCTATAGCTTGTTTTTTAGGAGTGCTTTCTTGGGGTGGTGATACTTGTGTGGCCTTCCTTTTATGAGGCATCCCCGTCAGTTCCACTGACATCATTCTTTCTCTCCCTGGTGGGGTGCGCGTAAGCAACTTTCTCCCCTCTAATAGGTTTTCTATGTCGTCTGTCGTCTCCAGGGGTAGAAGCTCTGCACTACCGATATTTCTCTCACTCTCTGTAAGAGTAATGGACTGTGATGGCGGTGTCTGTTCGTCCAACATATCACTTCTCAGGTTCTTTTTAATTTTTTTTTGGTTTTCAATTATATCTGCGATATTTGCCTCCCCCGTATCCAGTGGGGCAGCGCCTGCTTCCGCAGACGACGGGATTCCTTCGCCATGAGGACCAGCCCGGGGATTAGTTTCCATATCGCCACTCTCCATATTCCATAGTCATGCCCTGCATTTTATACCTCCTGCCAGGTGTAGTCCAGTCGTCATATAATCTCCCGTCCCGTGTCCAGCTTGTGTCCATGTCCCTTGCCAGGTTCGTCTCCTACTCGTCGCTGATTGTACTCGTAGTCAACGTGACCAATGGAGCTAACCTAACCTAACCTTTTTTTTTTTTTTTTCTCGGAGGGCAGGGGGGAAATCTTCAAAAGACACCCTTGGCACCGCACCACCGGGTAGTGTGGGATTCTTACCCACTAAAACCCCCCTCCCTTTCTTCTTATGCAGAAGTGGTACCGCCGCAAGGCATTGCTTCTCCCTCTGCATATTGTCATTTCTTTAATTCTTGTCTACTTCCTACTTCGTTTACCCTAATTTCCTCTCCTTTCCAATTCTTCTTTTTCTTTCATGATTTTCGTGACAACCTTTTCAATCGCTTCCCATTTTTCCTCATCTTCCAACATCTCTTCCACTATTTTCGCTGTCGTCACCTCGATATTTTTCGCCCGCAGCTCTTCCCTCTGGCCCCCCCATCTCGGGCAGTACAACAGTGTATGCTCCACTGTATCCTCTTCCGGGCAGTGGAGACATGTCGGTGTATCCACCTTTCCGATACGGTGCAAGTAAGCCTGGAAACAACCGTGGCCTGTCATTACCTGGGAGAGGTGGAATGATATCTCGCCGTGTTCTCGTTTGATCCAGTTCCTTATGTCCGGCATCAGCCTGTGGAGCCACACGTTGCCTTCATCCTCTGCCCAAATTCTCTGCCACTTTTCAGTTCTCCCTAGCTTTATCTCCTTTTTTTCAGCCGCTCCTTTCCCTTGTCCTCTAACCCTTTCTTCTACTAGTATCTTCAGTGGGGTCAAACGTGCCAGAATCTGCGTCGACTGTGTGGATGCCGTGCAATAGCTTTGACTAATTGCTATTGCAAGTTTCCTATTTGTTGACTCCAGCAGTTTATTACAGTGGTTATATTTCAATGCTTCAGCCCATATTGGCGCTGCGTACAGGATTATGGCTTGTGCTGTGCTGGCCAATAATCGGCGCTTCTTTTCCCTGAGTCCTTTAAGTCTCGGAAAAAGCTTCCTTAGGGCCATTATGCTCTTTTCCGCTTTTTTGCAGACCTCTCTTAAATGCGTTACGAAGGTCATGTTTTTCTCAAATATGACGCCTAGGTATTTGACCCTTTTTTCCGGGGTCACCTCCCTTTCCCCCACTTGGAATGCTATCTCGCCGTGTTTTTTCCTGCCAATCAACAGCACTGCTTCCGTCTTCTCTGGCACCATTCTCATACCCTTGCTGCTGATCCACCTCTCCATCCTTTTAAGTGTCAAATTGACATTTTGCACAAGCTCTTCCTCCTTCTCCGCTGTGGCTACTACCCCTACATCGTCCGCGAAAGCTACAAGGTACGTTCCCGTCGGATTCTGCATGGCCACTAGTTCGTCATAGAAGACGTTCCACAGCAGGGGGCCCAGAATTGATCCCTGGGGCACCCCGCATGTCATCCTAAACTCCTTTTCATTGTACCTCACCCTTCTGCCATAGAGGTACGAAATGATCGTCCTGGTTAGGTATCCAGGTACATTTTTATTTCTGAGCGCGTCTATGATGTGATGTCCTGGTATGCTATTAAAGGCGTTGCTTATATCTACGGTCACAAGGGCACAAAAGCCCCTCTTCTTTTTCTTGCTCATCTCAGCATTGGCTATGTCCTTAACCTTCTGCATCGCCTGTATAGTCGACCTCCCTTTACGGAAGCCGAATTGATTATCTGATAGACCATTGTGTTGGTCTAGATGGTCTACCAGCCTCTGGTGTAAGATTCGTTCGAGGACTTTCCCTACGGTGTTGAGAAGGCATAGCGGTCTATATGTTGATGGTTCAAGCATGTCTGTTTTCCCTGGCTTTGCTATCAAGATCACCCTTGCCACTTTCCATTCTGGGGGGAACGCTCCTTTTTTCAGTATCTCATTAAAGCATGGTTGTAGCCATAGAGGTCTGTTCTGGGTGATGAGTTTGACCATTTCTGGTGGTACCCCATCAGGCCCTGCCGCTTTCCTTGTTTTCATCTTTTTTCCTGCTTCTGCTATTTCTTCCTCCGTTATTGGCGGGATGTCTACTGCTTCTTCTTCTTCCCTTTCCGTTACCGTCGTCTCCGGGAACAGGTGTTTTATAACCTTTTCTGCTGTTTCGTCGTCAAGGTTTGCTGGGCTTATCATCTTTGTTCTTTTCACTATTAACTGATAGGGTCTTCCCCACACATCGTTTTCGACCTCTTCAATTAATTCATCCCACTTAGCTTTTTTCTCCCTTTTGATTTTGATGCTTAATTCTTTTCTTTTTTCTTTATAAGTTTGTTTGGCCTGTTGCATATCCTCCACGTTAATTGCTCTTGCTCTTGTTCGCTGGAAGGCTCTTCTTGCGCGGACGCAGCTTCTTCTTGCTTCCGCTATCTCCTGCGTCCACCAGTAGACTGGTGTTCTATTGTTACCTGCCCCCCGTTTTTTCATTGCCCTTCCACATAGTGTTTTGAGGTTTTCGTTCAGGGTGTCGTGTGAGCTAGTTTCTTCAAGTCTGTTGATGAGGTCTATACTTCTTTCGTGGTCCAGTGACTTCACATCCCATCCTGCCACTTCCCTAGGCGGTACAGCCTGCACTTCTTTTTTTATTTCGTACTCTATGTGTCGGTGTGGGCTGAATGACTCTTCCTCGTGGTTGACTCGCCAGTTTGTGATCCATTCGATAAGTCCTTCTGTGGAGCACGTGACGTCTATAAACGATTTCCCGTTGGCATTTACAAAAGTTGGCTCGCTCCCTCTATTGCAGATCCATAGTTCCCATTTGTTTATTAACTCGTATAATAAGTTCCCTCTTCTGTCTGTAGTCGGGGAGCCCCAAGCCGTATGCTTTGCATTGAAGTCCCCGGCTACTATCTTGGCTTTACTTCCACGTCTCATCTGGCTCTCTAGATCCCTTAGGGAGTTCTCGAATTCATTCATGCTTGTATTCGGTGGCATGTAGCAAGACACGTACTGGATTCCATTTATGTTTATCCAGGTTGTGTTTTTAGTTACAGCCCAGCTATTGAGTTTTATGCTCTTATTCCCAATCATTATCCCTGTATTGCAGGTTCCTTCTTCTTTTTCGCAGATCCATCGCGGGCTATTTCTTACTAGACTTTTATTTGGCTCGGAACCTAGCACTATGTCTATTTTCCTATTGTTTATTGCCCAGTCTACCGCGTTGTGTGCGTCCCTGCTTCTATTCAAGTTTATCTGCAGTACTCTCATTTTTGTTCTATCTCAGGGAGGCCCTCCGCCGCCTTTTCATTTTCATTTTCACCTCCTTCTTTTCCAGTATCTCCCGTTTGTTGCTCGGAGTTCTCTACTGCATTGCCTACGTTCTTAACTTCATCTGCCCTTTCTTCTGCCGTGCTTGTGTGTTTTCTCCTTCTTCCTGACTTCTCCCTGATAGCCTTTCTAAAGGCTGGGCAACTGGTGCTGTTAGCCTTGTGCCCCTCGGCCTTGCAACTCCAGCAGTACGTCTTCCCACTACAGTCCTTAGCTATGTGCCCCTCTTTGCCGCATCTGTAGCACAGTTTACTTCTGTCAGTGCCAGAACAATCTGCCGCCATATGTCCTATTTCCAGACATTTGTGGCAACTTTTGATTTCTACCCTCTCCCTGATCGGGCATTTGCACAGTCCTATTCTTATAGTGCCCAGTCTAACTAGTTCCCGGGCCTGATTCGGTGGCACTCTGATTGTGGCCTTCTGGGTACCTCCATACCCCGGTCTTAGTTCTGAGACATACACGTGTTCTCCCTCCCTTACTATTGTTCTGATTTTTTCTTCCAGCTCTGCCCTGGTTGTTTCCAGGTCCATCCCTGAAATAAGCATGGTGCTTTGTCTCGCTTCTCTGCAGTCTATATGTACTCCTGGCAGTTTTCCTTGTATTGCTTGCTTTAGTCTTTGTGGGTTTTTTTGTCCCCTTCCGCCTTCTATGGTCACAGCCATATCCCCCTTGTTGGTTTTCCTGATGCTCGAGATTTCAATCCCTGTTTGTTTGACTTCCTCCGTTGTGGTTCTGATCTTCTTTACCAGCTCTGCATAGGTGGTATTATCGGCTTTGATTATTAATGCCTCTGTATTCTGCCCCCTATTTGCTTTAATCTTTGCCCCCCCTATCTGCTTTCTTTCCGCTTGCGCCATCTTGCCTTTTTGTTTGTTCTCCTTCCTCTGGTCTTTTTTCTTTGCATCGTAATGGTTTGTTATAATCCCTTCACCGTTCAGCACGTACCTTAGAAGTTTCCGGAACCTTCCATTATCCTTATCTGAGGTAGTGGCCGTTACAATTGTTTTTTCTTGGCAGTTTTTTAGTTTGCTGCACAACATTACTGTCTTCTTGTATATATCTTCCCATTGGTCTCTTTGCGCATCTTGTGTGGTGTCGTTTGTCGGTCCTTTTATCGAGAATATCGCCCTGGTTAGATTCTCCTGTTCTACTTCCTCCCCTTTTTCGAGCTTCGCCTCACATTTGAGGGAAGCAATCTCGACTTCCTCCACTTTCCTCTCCACTAGTCTCTTGCCCCCTGGAAAGGAGTTTTCAGCAGGCCTTGGTTAGTGTCGTCTCCCTGCCAGTGCAGGAGTACTAGACTATTGGTGCATGGGATGGGATTTCCTACCCTCCTTTGGTCCGGCCTGTAGGTTTCTTCCGTCCATTCTTCGTTTGCTATTTTCCAGTATTTGTCAAATGTTTTATCCGAATCTTCCAATATTTTTTGTATATTTGCCTGTTTTTCATCTTCTCTTGGTTTTTGTTTCCCACTTAGGTTTGGATCTTTTCGAGTTGTTTTCATTTCTTCTTCATGTTCCTTGATTAGCTTTCTCACCAGTTCTTCGTGTCTCTGCGCTTGTGTCTTCATCTCGTTTTTTATCTCTACTACCTCCTCCTTGTACTTCTTTTTTGTTTCTGCTAGTTGTTTCTGACATCCCGCAATTTCCGTTGCTGCTTTCATCCTGATTTCCTTTATCTCCTTTTCGTGTTCTCGTAGTAGCTCGTCAATTTGGTTTTGCCTGTCGTATCCTAGTTCTAGGGCATGCCTTTCGAGTTCGAATATCGCCTTTTTAATTGCAACCTTAGTATTCGGGCACTCCGCCACAACTGTTTTAGTTCTGCGGTTACATCTCCGATTTTTGTTATTGTGTTTCCCTTGTGTTTTCTTCCTGTTTTACTTTTGCCCTCCTCTCCCGGTTGTCTTTTCGTCCCCTCCTTCCATAGGTAGGAACGTAGGTCTGTGGCTTTCCTGGCAGTCAGTTTCCCTGCCGCCACTTTCTTCTCAGATTGGGGCTCCTCGTCAGGTTCATACTGGTTTCTCTTTCTTTTGGACTTTTCTTCCTCGCTGTTTCCTTTTTCTGGCGCCGAGGAGGGGCGTGGCCCTGGCGGTGTACGCTTTAATCTGCTACGCCCCTGGAATATATCTTCCTCTTTTACCACCTTCTCGCTTTCTTCATCAATTTCTTCTCTTCCCTCGCTTGATCCTATGCTAATTACCGTCAGGTCACACGTCTCGTCTACATCCTCGTGACTCTTCCGTTCACTGCCTAATTCTTTAGTGTCTTTCCTCATTCTTCTTTGTTCCTTAGGCTTCATCGGTGTATAGTAGGTTTCGCCCTGCATCTCCTCCTGCTCTACTTCATCGGTTAATCCCCCTGAGTATATTGACCCTTCATCCTCCGTTACGTACCCATCCAGGGATCCCTTATTTCCTTCTGCTTTCCCTCTTCCTTGTATCACGATATTTGCCCTCCCCGTATCACTTGAGGCAGCGCCTGCATCTGCGTCTGCTTCTGCAGGCGACGGGATTCCCTCCATAGGAGGACCCGCCCGGGGAAAATTTTCGATATCGCTTTTCTTCATCGTTTAGCCGTCTCTTGTCCTGCATTTTATACCTCCTGCCAGGTGTAGTCGGTCGTCGTCATTCTAGTTTTCTATACCTTCCACTAATTCCATCTCATGTCCTTTTCCATAGCGCAGTCGTCTAAGACCACCCCCTTCCGGGGTTCGTCCTTTTGCTCGTGATCCGCGTGAAGCCCCCTCTAGTACCGAGTACTATACTAGAGGGGGCGGGAGACTACACTTCGCGGGGTCGTCAAGCCCGTCTAGGTGCTGCGAGTCGTCCTCATCTGTGTCCATCTGCCTTCCATCCGTTGCCTAGGGTCGTCATCCTGGTTTGATTTCGGAGTTTTCCTTCTCCTAGACGGGTTGCCTTCACTACGGCTGCGAGTCCCGTCTACCCGTGGGTGGCCGCCCATTCTGGGTCAGACGCCACCACCGTTGCAGGTGTCGCTTAGTCTTCCAGCCACCAGAGCGTCCTGGCCCGCTGTACTAAGCCCCCCCACCACGACAAGGTGGACACCCCCGGGGGGGAACCTAACCTAACCTAACTTAACCTAACCTTACCTTGCCTAACCTAACCTAACCTTTTTCTTTTTCGGGGGCAGGGTGGAAACCTTTATAGGCACCAGTGCCCGTCCGGGGCTACTGATAGTGCCGGATTCTTACCAGCTAAAACTACCCTCCCTTCCAGCTCAACTTGATGTGGACCCGCCGATCAGGTATTACTCTCCACCACATTGTTGTGCTCATTCCGTAACGTCTGTCTTCCATTTCTCGTCTTCTTTCTTCCTTCTCTTTTTCCGTCATGACAGAAGTTATGAAGGCAGAAATGATGTTCCAGTGTTCTTCGTTGCCAAGCATTGCTGGTATGAGGGTATCAACAGTTACTGACCTCTGGAGTTCGTGTTCGAGAGCCGTTCTCTTGTCCTCCCATTTACCGCAATAGAATAGAGTGGGCTCAGCCGAGTCCTCTTCTTCGCAATACATACATACTCTGTCTCCTGCCGTTCCAATACGATCCAAATAGTGCTGGAAGCAGCCATGTCCGCTGAGTACCTGCGTCATGTGAAACGTTGTGGTTGCAAAATCGCGTTCTAACCATGGTGTTATGTCGGGCATAAGCTTATGGAGCCACACGGTACCAGTGTCTTTTGTCCATTTCTCCTGCCACTTCTGGACTGTATCTGGGGGCCTTGGTTGCAATTCTGTTTTGCACCTGTAGGTTAGGATTTTGCTCTCCACAACGATATCCATGGGAGCTAGCCGGGCTAGGGTTTGGGCCACTTCCGTGGACATAGTTCTGTACCCACGTGTAACAACTATCGCCAGCGTAAAGTATTATGCTCGTTGCTACCGTGCATAGAAGCCTCCGTTTCATGTCGGAAGGTCCATCAAACCTGGGGAAGAGTTTCTTGAGCGCTTCCACCGTAATGTTGGTCTTTGAGACAGTGTGTCTGACATGTGGTAGAAAGTTCAAATTCTTATCGAAGTACACGCCAAAGTACTTTATTGCCGGCTGGGGTACTACGTCTCTATCTCTCACCCTGAATATTATTGGGTTATGCCTCTTCCTTCCTACCAGCATGACTGCCTCAGTCTTTGCTGGCGCCAGTCTTATTCCTCTAGCCTCTACCCAGTTTTGAACCAAGAACAAGATTGTGTTCACCTTGGTGGTCAGGGTTTTTCTTTTTTGTCGACTGTAACTATTGCCAGATCGTCCGCAAAGTCGATAAGTTTCACTCCATACGGCACTGGTAGTCGAAGAATACTGTCGTAAAATATATTCCACAACACAGGGCCCAGGATCGGGCCTTGTGGGACTCCACATGTCATTCGGTAATACTTCCCATTATACTGGATCCTGCGGTTATTAAGATAGCTGCCTATAATATTGATCAATTACTCTGGTACCTGAGCTGCCAATAGAGCCTCTATTATCTTAGGCCAGGGAACCGAGTTGAATGCATTCTTGATATTCACCGTCACCAAGCAACACAGTCCTCTACCCTTCCCCTTGTGTCGTTCGGCCTCGGCCGCTCCTCGCACTACTCCATCGCCTGAATGGTTGGTTTGCCCTTCCTAAAGCCAAATTGCAGTGGAGATAAGATCTCATTTGCTTCAAGGTGTATGTTTAATCTACCGCATATCAAAGATTCCAGGAGCTTCCCGCTGGTGTTTAACAGGCAGAGAGGTCTAAACGCCGACGGGCAGTCATATCTAATTTCCCTGGTTTTGGGATGAGTACTAGTTTAGCCGTTTTACATCTGTCAGGGAATGACCCCGTGGTAAGTGTGGAATTTAGCGCTGGTAGAAACCATGCTGGTCTGGTAGTAGCCACCAGTTTCACAACCTCTGGTGGGATGTTGTCCAACCCTGGTGCTTTCTTATTCCCCATTCTCTTCCCCGCTGTTATGATTTCCTCCTCGTTGAAGTTATCGGGGACCTCATGCCATGTTAAGTTTCTCCATTCAGTAGGAGTTTTATATTGCCAGGCACTGGGAGTTCCAGGATTTTGTCATAAAATATGTTCCACAGTAGCGGCCCCAATACTGACCCCTGTGGTACACCGCACGTCATAGGGTACTCTTTCCCGTTGTAAACCACTGCTCTATCGTCCAGGTATGACCCTGTGATGTCGATAAGGTACTGCGGTAGCTCTTTTTCTCTCATCGCATTTATTATGTGCTCCCAGGCGACAGAGTTAAATGCATTTTTAAAGTCAATTGTCACCAGTGCGCAGAGACCTCTGCTCATGCTGTGCTTTCGCATCTCTCTAGTGGCTGTTTCAAGGATAATTCTCATAGGTTGGATGGTCAATCTTCCCTCTCTAAAGCCAAATTGATTTTCGGATAGGTCTCTATTGTCTTGTAGGTGCTGTTTTATTCTATTGCAGATCACCTGCTCGAAGAGTTTGTCTGCGGTACTTAGCAGACAGAGGGGTCTGTATGCTGATGGTTCTTTGAGGTCTTTTTTACCTGGTTTCGGAATTAGTATCAGATCTGCTCTTTTCCATCTATCGGGAAAGTGCCCTTCGCTCAGCGCTTTGTTTAGTGCTGTCTTCAGCCAGTCTGGCCTGTACTTTGCTGCAAACTTTGTAATTTCAGGGGGTATGCCATCAGGACCTGGTGTTTTGTTACACCGTATCTTGCATCCCACTTTTTCAATTTCCTCTTCCGTTATGGCAGGTGACGTTCCCCTTGTACTACTCTTCCATCTTTGCACTGCTATTTTAGGGAATAGCGTTTCTATTATTTTCCCTACAGTTTCTTCATCGGGTTGGACTTGTACCGCCATTTTTGTGCTTTTTACTACCAGTTGGTACGGCATGCCCCACGGGTCTTCCTCTGCTGTCGTAATCTGCTCATCCCATTTTTTCTTTTTTTCTCTTTTAATTTCCTTCGAGAATTAATTGGGTTGATCTGCCGTAGGGTTAGAGTAGTACATTATTTTTCATCTTTAAGTACATTAATTTAAATACTTCTGTTTCATATTTTAACTGAATATTAAGGAAGCCATATACTTTTATTTACAGTATATAAATTCATCATTATGTTCATTAATTTAAATACTTCTGTTTCATATTTTAACTGAATATTAAGGAAGCCATATACTTTTATTTACAGTATATAAATTCATCATTATGTTCATTAATTTAAATACTTTCTGTATCATATTTTAACTGAATAAAAAAGAGGCTACATACTTTTACTTTCAGTATGTATATAAATTGTGCTGACCTGCCGTAGGGCTAGAGCAGTACATTATTTTTCATCTTTAAGTATATTATATTTAAATACATTCTGTTTAATATTTTGACGGAATATTTACGAGGCCATATACTTTTGTTTCCATTATATAAATTGGGGTGACCTACCGTAGGTCTAGAATAGTACATTATTTTTCATCATTAAGTACATTAATTTACAAACTTTATGTTTCATATATTAACTGAACATTTAGGAGGCCATATAGTTTTATTTACAGTATATAAATTGGAGTGACCTACCGTATGGCTAGAGTAGTATATTATTTTTCATGTTTATATACATTAATTTAAATACTTTCTGTTTAATATTTTAACTGAATATTTAGGAGGGCATATACTTTAATTTCCAGTATATAAATTGGGGTTACCTGCTGTAGGGCTAGGGTAGTACGTTATTTTTCATCTTTAAGTACATTAATTTAAATACTATCTGTTTCGTATTTTAACTAAATAATTAGGAGGCCATACACTTTTATTTCCAGTATATAAATTGAGGTCACCTGTCGTAGGGTTAGAGTAGTATATTATTTTCATCTTTACGTACATTAATTTAAATACTTTCTGCTTTATATTTTAACTAAATATTTAGGGGGACATATACTTTTATTTCCAGTATATAAGTTAGGGTGATCTGCCGTAGGGCTGGAGTAGTACATTATTTTTTAACTTTAAGTACATTAATTTAAATACTTTGTTTCATATTTTAACTAAACATTTAGGAGGCCATATACTTTTATTTCTAGTATATAAAGTGTGGTGACCTGCCGTAGGGATAGAGAAGTACAATATTTTTCATCTTTAAGTACATTAATTTATGCTTTCTGATTCACATTTTAACTGAATATTCAGGGGGACATATACTTTAATTCCCAGTATATAAATTGGGGTGACCTGCCGTAGGGCTAGAGTAGTATATTATTTTTTATCTTTAAGTACATTAATTTAAATACTTTCTGTTTCATACATTAATTGAATATTAAGGAGGCCAAATAATTTTATTTACAGTATATAAATTGGGGTGACCTGCCGTAGGGCTAAAGTAGTACATTATTTTTCATCTTTAAATATATTAATTTAAGTACTTTCTGTTTCATATTTTAACTGAATACTTAGGAGGCCATATACTTTTATATATGAATTGCCGTAAGGTTACATTAGTACATTATTTTTCAACTTTAATTACCTTAATTTAAAAACTTTCTGTTTCATATTTTAACTGAGTATTTAGGAGACTATACACTTTTATTTCCAGTATATAAATTGGGGTGACATGCCGTAGGGCTAGAGTAGTACTTTATTATGCATCTTTAAGTACATTAATTTAAATACTTTCTGTTTCATATTTCAACTGAATATTTAGGAGGCCATATGCTTCTATTTCCAATATATAAATTGGGGTGACCTTCCGTAGGGCTAGGTTAGTGCAATATATTTCATCTTTAAATACATTAATATAAATGTTTTCTGTTTCATAATTTAACTGAATATTTAGGAGGCTATGTACTTTTATTTTCAGTATATAAATTGGGGTGACCTGCTCTAGGGCTAGAGTAGTACATTGTTTTTTATGTTTAAGTACATTAATTTAAATACTTTCTGTTTTATCTTTTAACTAAATATTAAGGAGGCCATATACCCTTATTTACTGTATATAAATTGGAGTGACCTGCCGTAAAGTTAGAGTAGTACATTATTTTTCATCTTTAAGTACATTAATTTAAATACTTTCTGTTTTATATTTTAACTGAATATTAAGGAGGCCATATACCCTTATTTCCAGTATATAAATTAGAGTGACCTGCTGTAGGGCTAGAGTAGTACATTATTTTTTATGTTTAAGTACATTAATTTGAATACTTTCTGTTTCATATTTTACCTGAGTCTTTACGAGGCCATACACTTTTATTTCCAGTATATATATATTAGGGTGACCTGCCGTAGGGCTGGACTAGTACATTATTTTTCATCTTTAAGTACATTAATTTAAATACTTTCTGTTTTATGGTTTAACTGAATATTTAGCAGGCCATATACTTTTATTTTCAGTATATAAATTGGGGTGACCTGCCGTAGGGCTAGAGTAGTAATACACACACATGCAGACTTCATCGTAAAAATAGTAAAATCGCAATCTAGAAACCCTAAAACGTGCTTATTGATTAAAAAATTGTTAAGTACTGGATAGAGCAGTCGTATACCGATACATGTATTTCTTGTCCACCCTGCCACCCTGCGAGAACATATGTAGTGTGTGTGAGAAGGTTATAGATAATTCCATTTTGGACAAGTGAATTTGATATTCACATCGCTGTCAAATTCAGATCTGTCAAATTCACTACAAAAATTTCGTTTAAATATATTTAATCATGAAACGTGAAATAAATACAAGTAGGTACGATTTAAATAAAAACAAATATAAGAATATAAATTTGACAATAAGATACATATAGGCATATTACTTAAATCTATATTAGTCAATTTTAAATCTAAGAAATTGTGAAAAATTCGGTGATTTTGCCCTGTTTAATGTTCGCTTCTTCTGTCTTTTGGGCTTTTTTTTTATTTCCGATAGAAATAGAATGTGGTGTTCCGAATCATCATTTTCTTCAGCCCATTTCAAACACGTTTCAAAACTTCTGACTGCCTCTGTGATTTACATGTCCTGGTATCACTTCTACTTCTTCGTCGGAGCTTGATTCATTCTGAATATGTTCCAAAATATCCATATCATTTGTGGATTTCCATGATTCTTCATGTCCGATAGCCCATTCAAGAACTTCTTGTCGTGTGACATCTTCATATTAAAATAAATTTTTACCTCGGGTTTTCACAGGTACTCTTAGATATACCTGGCAGTAAACTTTACTCCATTCTTAAAGTAAAACAAGATATAGTTTTAAATGTTATGGTGGAGGAGCCTATTTGATATTTTATCTTCGTGCAATAACTAGTAGGTGTGTTGATGTGAATTGAGTAGAGAGTCATCTCATGGCATTAGCAATCAACATCCAAACAAGCTGCTTGCTTCGCTCCATTGGCCGGAATAATAACGCATGGCTCGAGCCGGGCGTGTTTTCCAGGTAGTGTATCAACCGCAACCCTGGTTTGAATTTCAATTTGAGATGCTGTACACGCCAGATTCGTGTAATCAGCCTGAGCGCTGCGATAACGGATCTAATTCTGGGTCGAACACGTTTAATCACTCTGCGGCACATTAGCGGACGCCACTGTCAATGCCATGCCACTGCCGTGCACAGCCCACATGATGCCTTTAGTAAATACCACGTAGGGCATGTATACCACATAGCAAAAATTTAATAGCCCCGGCGAAATCAAATCACGTGCTAACAGGTCAATGCGGATGAGGATGATGCCGTGCAATGCCTACTATTAGTAAGTTATATTTAAAATTGGCCAAATAAAAGAGGATGCGATGGATCTTCTTCAAGGGTTAAAGGCTATGAGATCATTTTCGTGGCAATCGTATGTTATGCTGTTTTCTGAAATATTGCAGTGTTTAAGATATAGAAAAGATATAAAATAAGATAAGATATAAAAAATTCAAATAATTATTTTTGATTAATTTTTTCTACTTCTCTTGTTAAAATATGACAATGTGCTCGTACTGATTTCCATCTCGCTAATCAAAATCTTAATCGCAATTTCAAATGTATTGGACACAGCGTGAAGCTACAAACCAATTACATCTAAATCATTAAGAACAGATTGAAATTAGCTGCCGTAGGTGATAACTGTCATTCTGTAAAAATAAGTGATCTGTATTCCTGGGTGTCCTAATTTGTAGTCGTAGAAAGAGTATAACACCTAT
This sequence comes from Harpalus rubripes, assembly GCA_963082715.1. Classification (NCBI taxonomy): domain Eukaryota; kingdom Metazoa; phylum Arthropoda; class Insecta; order Coleoptera; family Carabidae; genus Harpalus; species Harpalus rubripes. The sequence continues at coordinate 87,607 of CAUJCB010000741.1, forward strand.
GTTACTTGTGTTATAAACTATTCAGATACTCGTGTCAAAAAAAAAACTCGTGAGTAAAGCGACGTTATAAAATTTGTTGCACAATATACTATTGTAGTTAAAGCTACTCCAAAAAATTATTTGAAATAATAAAACCAGATCTAAATGTTCGGCTCTCTAACTTTATGATTTATTTGTTATTTTACAAGATAATTTATATCCAGTTGCACTGCAACAACAAAAAACATTTGGCATTTAATATTTCGATGGCAATATTATCTATACATTTTTAAGGGACGTTTAAAATTTGTTTTGTTGGTTCAACCGACCATTAGAAATGTATTCGCGGTACATAGCTCAACTCCGTTTTAAAGTAGAACACTGATGGTGGGGGAGGGGGCCATAAAATGCAAAATTGCTTACAAATTTTTATGGAAGGCACAAATTAAAATAAAATCAAAAACGGAGCACATTTGAAACTAAATTACCTCATCCATATAATGTTTGTTGAATCGAATTGTTAATTTCGATCAGTAGGCGCATTTGATCAGGAACAGGAAGACAAAAACAATATTCAACAATTTCAAATTTCTTTAACATATTTGTTTTATGATGCAATAGTTTTGTGGAAAGAGGTATTATCAGCTATTTCTTATATTTGATTGTTTCAGGATGTTCCGTAAACGATTTGTTTTAGAGTTTTTTTGAATAGGGTTATTTTATAAATTTTAAATTTTTGTTTACTTCACTGAAAGAAAAGATAAAAAATTACCCCTATTTTATATTTTTTTTTAAACTAGAATTCTAGTTGTAAGCAATAGAAGTTTCTCGCCGTTGAAAACCCTTCTCAGCTCTCGCCCCTTCGTGACGTCAGACTTTTAATTTGTATTCAATCGCCAATAAGATTTGTACAGCAGTCTTTATTGTAATTTAAATTTCTTTTAATATTGGACATTTTGTAAAACATTGTACATTTTATATATAAACCGTATATAAAAGAACATTAAAAAATGTAAATAGTAAGTAATATATATTATTTTCAATTCAAAAACTAACCTATCAACCAACTGACAAGCTAATAAATACAGAATATTACTAGTATTTCAGGCTCAAGAGTGATGTATAATTTTTATTCATTAGGATTATGTAAAAATAGCTATATTACTAGTGTATTTTTGCTCTATTTTGATTTCAAATACCTTACCTTACGGATGGTAAACCTTTTTAGAAACTTGCATACATGTGTAAAAACTCATGAAAATAATATATTTAAATTTAGGAACTGCCTCCGCAATTGGCGTTGGTTAAAAAAAATGATCAACTAGAGCCGGCATTTCATGTTTTCTTCGGTTAGTTTCCACATTAAAAGTTTGTTAACCTATTAAATTTATTTGAGCTGTTCTTACTTGTGTTTGTCGATATTAGAATAGTGAAGTAGTGTAATAATTATTTTTCGTTTTTAGTCCAATTATTTCAATTTTAATAGCTTAAATACAAAAATAGCCAGTCTCATACGACAGTCAATGTAAATTAACCGGGAAGAAATTTGGAAGTCGGAACAATGACGTCACACCAATTATAACGCGTTCTGAAATATGAATATTTTAAGTGACTTATTTACTCATTTTATAAAAATTACTCAGAATTTAACTTTGTGATTTAAATTATAGGTCTAAAATTGATAACAAAGAAAAGCGTCATTCGTACTTATTTTTTCAACCACTTTGTATGTTTATCTTTACAACTGATATAAAAATATAAATTATAAATTTTTCTTGCTTTAAAAAGTAGTACCAAAACGGCATTCCGAACTGTATCGTTCCTAATACACCACTAATTACTAATTTAGACTCTAACTTTAGGTATTTGAATCTAGGTTATTCTACATACTATTGTTCTGCCCTGCCCTTTCTACCATATATCTTGTATTTGTACAATGGTGGTGTAGATATTGAGGGTGAATCGAATACCATAGGTAAACGACACATGTGTAGATTAGAGCTTGTGGTAGGTGATGTGTTTCAAAGGTGATTGTGCGATCTCAGTGACGATATAATTAAATTATTAACGGGACTATTCTGTGTGCTTCGCGGCGAGATTACTACACAGGTCGAGAGTGTATTATCAAATAATTATGGGAACTCTATAGCTATATGAAGTCGCGTCAACATTACAAGCCCATATTGAATTCGTTGGAAATAGGCTATTCTACCGTAATCAAAAATAATAAAAATTTAATTTAAAATATTGAAGATAATAATTAAAGGATATAGAAATAAACTTTTTTTATTATACATGACTCCCTCTAAAAATACGGCGTGTTTTGTCTTTGATGACGCTGGAGGGTATGCAAGCGCGTGTTTGAGCGAATAGGATCCAAGTATGAACCCAACCCCTACTGTATGAAGCTTCGCCTTAACTAAGAATATATTTATTCGAGTGTGTCGGATCTGTTCGGATGCTGTCCGGGTGACTCTGATGTTGATGCATGATTGCATGCTTATCAAAGTGATCGCTTGATAAGATACACTAGGTCAGGGGTGAAGAATTTACGGCAGTCGTGTCACAGCTGGCATGTAGAGAAAATTTTAAGCACGCGGAAGAAATAGTTGTTTTTCTAAAATTTATATACATTATGATTTATTTTTTAACACAAATAAAATTATGTTTTATTCTTTAACAAATTAAAAAAAAAAATACTGTCTACTACTGCCTTTTTTGTGAATAATTCAGCTCATCGAAGCTAAGTTGCGCAAGCGTATTGGGACACGAAATTTAACATAGAATTGGCAAGTCTGATATATAGTGTGGTGACTCGAATACGGGAACATAGGGATTTAACATATAAAATCAGACTTTCGTAATTTCCTGCTTCTCTAATTATTTCAG